>PVJL010017183.1:0-18913 GCA_004026885.1 Lyroderma lyra
CCCCCCCCCCCCCCCCCCCGCCCAAAGACCTTGTCCCCAGTGGACAGGGCTGCGGAAAGGAGTTCTGGGATGTCGCCGGCCTCCAGCCTTCCCTCAGCAGCACAGGGGTTTCAAACATGTCACCTGTGGGAAAAAGCAGAGGCCAAGGTCAGAGATGGGTGAAAATGGACCAGACTGTTAATCAGATCTGTGTCTTCGTCCTGAGGTAGATATTGACCCCCTGAGCAACTCACTCAAGCCTTTTTCTTCATTTGTAAAATGGGGGAAGTGGGTTTACATAACACGTTTGTTAGGATGATTAAGTAGTTGCTTAATAAATACTTGCTCAATGGGGCACTTGAGAAGTAAAGGGATAAAGGAATACACACAGTCCAGGTGTCCACAATTATTTCCAACTCCAGGTTCTGGCTTATCACCAGAAACTCAGACAATTCACAGATAAAACCAATATAAACTTATTTGTTCTTGGCTTTAATAGGTTTAATTTCCTGATTCTGTTTGCCTCATACTTGTAATTATTTGGGGATGGGGGGACCAGTGAGGGGAACTTCCAGAATGACCGAGGCTGGCACTCAGCAAATACACTTACCAACAACAAAACTTGACAAATTTGTCAGAAACATCATGCAAGGACTCTGGAAGTTGATCAGGGGCATCCAATAAATTGAGAAGCATTTATTCAAAGATTATATCCTAATCCTCAGCAAATAGAATGCAGAACCTGTGGCATTTTAACCTGAATCCGCTCCTATCACACACCCAGCTCTTTGGCCCCACATTTCTGCCACCGAAAGACAGGCCATGAAGCTCAGAGGGAAAAGGCTGCCTTTATCTCTAGCAGAGGAGAGAAAAAGGTGTGCCCACAAAGTTGTCAAAATGATAGTAAGTTCAGTGGCAAACTTCAAGGAAGGCCAACATCTCCCCTAAGATGTACATACTGATTGAAGGAAGCAATAAACTTGCAGATCAGCCAGAAATTTAACAGGGAGATCTGGAGAACAAGATACCCCAAGTGAGCCGTGATACGATGACACATCCTTCATGATCTAAAGACTGTGCATATGGACAAGGCTACACACAATAGCAAGCTGCTCATCTCTTTCTGAACATGAGGCCTTGTAAACACAGCAAGTAAGCACCAAGAGAAACTTACAAACTGAAATTTAAATGCATTCTCCAAGCCACATACAGCCATCGTTAAAGGATGGAAGATTAATGGCTCAAGGCATTTAAGCACATCCAATCATTGGCTAATCAATAAACCTTATGGACCCAGGAGCTACCTCTGAGAGGCAAGTCTTAAAAATGAAAACAATTTAAAGAACACTGTGGATAATGTAAGACCCAAAACCATAAAACTTCTAGAAGAAAATATAGAAAGTAACCTGTGAGACATCACCCTTAGTAATATTTTTAAAGATATACCTCCTCAGGCAAGGAAAACAAAACAAAAAATAAACAAATGGGATTACATCAAATTAAAGTTTTTTTCACAGCGAAAGAAACCATCAACAAAACAAAAAGGCATCCTGCTGAATGAGAGAACATATTTGCCAATGATGCATCTGATAAACGGTTAATATCCAAAATTAATAAGACACGCACACAACTCAACACCAAAAAACCCCAAACAATTCAAAATATGGGCAGTGAACCTGAATACACATTTCTCTAAAGAGGACATAGAGATAGCCAACAGACTTGTGAAAAGATGCTCAATGTCACTGATCATCAGAGCATTTCAAATTAAACCAGCAATGAGATATCACATCACTCCTGTCAGAATGGCCACCATCAATATGTTGACCAACAACAAGTGTTGGCGAGGATGTGGAAAAAAGGGAACCCTTGTGCAATGTTGGTGGGACTGCAAATTAATGCAGCCACTACAGAAAACTGTATGGAGTTTTGTCAAAAAATGAAAATGGAACTACCTTATGATCCACCAATTCCGTTTCTGGGTATGTATCCAAAGAAATCCAAAACACCAATATTAAAAAATATATGCACCCTCTGTTTATTGCAGCATTATTCACAATAGCCAAAATATGGAAACAACCTAAATGCTCATCAATAGGTGATTAGTTAAAGAAATTGTGGTACATTTAAACAATGGAGTAATACTCAGCCATAAAAAGAATAAAATGTTACCATTTGCAACAACATGGATGGAACTGCAAGTTATTATGCTAAGAAAAATAAGTCAGACTTAGAAAAACAAATACCATGTGATCTCATTTATATGTGGAATCTAAAGAACAGAATAAATACACAATCAAAACAGAGAGTCATTGATACAGAGAACAAACTGATGGTTGTTAGATGGGAAGGCAGATGGGGGATCTGTGAGAAAGGTGAAGGGATTAAGAAATACAAACTGAGAGTCACAAACTAGGCACAGGGATGTGAAATACAGTATGGGGAACCCACAGAATTCATCAAGGCAAGTCACCAAACAAATAAAAAAAACACCTACAATGACCACCCTTGGGATCAGGATCTAGATTTGCTACATTATCCAACATGTCCAGTGATAAACAAAAAATTTTAAGACATGCAAAGAAATAGAAATGTGTGACTGTATAAAAGAAAAATAATACTCAACGAAAACTGTCTCTGAGGTAGCTCAGATATTAGCTATAATAGGCACAGACATCAAAGAAGTTATTCTATATATGTTCTGTGAACTAAAGAGAGAATTAAGGAATTTTTAAAGTATGATGACAGTGATCAAATAGAAAATATCAATAAACAGACAAAATGACCACAAAAGAACAAAATGAAAATTCTGTAATTAAGAAGAACAATAACTGAAAGGGAAAATTCACTGGAAGAGTTCAATAGCAGAGGTGAACTGTCATAACTAATAACAAGCAAACCTGGAGACAGGTCAATAAAAATGATCCAATTTGAAGAATGGTCAGAAAAATAAAATAAAAAGACCCTGAGAATAATGTGTGGCACCATCAAGCATACCCACATATTTCAAATGGCAGGAACAGCAGACAAGAAAAAGAAATGAAAAAATGTGAAGAAATAATAGCTGAAACATCCCCAAAATTGACGAAACTATATGAATCAACACCTCCAACAGGCTGAATGAACTCCACACACAACAAACCCCACAATGAGACACATTATAATCAAACCAGGGACAGTCAAAACCACAGAAATCATCTGGAAAGCTGCGAGAGAAAAGTGACTCATTGTACACAAAGGGTTCTCAGACACGACAATTAACAACCAATATTTCCACAGAAATCATGGGACCAGAAGCAGTAGGGTGACATATTTAAAATGCTGAAAGATAAAACTGTCACCCAAGTATTCCACATCTGAAAAAACTATTCATCAAAAATGATGGAGACATTAAGACAGTCTCAGATTATCAAAAATTAAGGGAGTTTATTCTAGGGGACCTGCTCTATGAGGAATGCTGTACAGAGTCCTTGGATGAGATGAAAGAACACTGGGTGGTGAGTCAAAGCTATGTGAAGAAGTAAAGATCTCTGGCAAAGGTAGCTGCAGAGGTAAATATAAAAGCTAGTGCTATTGTAGTTTTTGTTTATAGCTCTTTTTGTTTTCTCTATGACTTAAAGGAAAAATGCCTAAAACAATAATTATGAATCTATACACACAAGTATAAAGATTTAATTTGTGACAGTCACAATATTAGAGGGGTTATGGAGGTGGATAGGAGCAGATTCAATGTATGCCTTTGAAGCTAAGTATTTTTTTATCAATCAAACTAGATTATTATAACTTTATTATGTTAACTGTACTCCCTATGGTAACCACTAATAAAATAATTAAATAATCCTTTGATGGAAGAAGAAATCAAAAGGAAAATGGAAAGTAGTTTAAAGTGAATGAAAATGAATACACAACATACATGCATCATAATGTATGAGTGCAGCTAAGGAGTGCTTAGAGATAAAGTTAGAGTTGCAAATGCCTATATTAGAAAAAATTCTGGAGTTCCCTGGTGGTGTAGTGGATTAAGGCTTTGGCGCTGGTGCTGTCAATGCTGTGGCCTGGGTTGGATTCCTGGCCAGGGAACTACCCACATAAAAAATAAATAAATAAAAGAAAAAATTGTATTTAATAATATAAGATGCTACTTTACAAATCTAGAAAAAGAAAAACAAATTAAACCCAAGGCAAGATAAAGCACAGAAAATATGAAAATCAGAGGACAAGCAATGATATGGAAAAACAATAGAGAAAAATCAATTAACATATAGGTTGATCTTTGAAAAGGTCAACAAAAGTTACAGACTTTTAACTTAAACTAACCAAGAAAAAATATGACAAGATACAAACTATCAAAATAAGGAATAAAAAAAGGCAACATCAGCACCAACCCTGCAGAAATTAAAAGGATTATTAGGGAATATTTTGAACACCTTTGTGTCAACAAATCCTTCACAAATCCTTCATCAAAGTAGAATGAAATAAGTCCAAATTTGTTCTGTGAAGCCAATATTCTCCTGACACCAAAGCCAGAAAACATCACAAGAAAGGAAAGCTACATCCCAATATCCTTCACAATGTAAAGATCCTCAACAAAATATTAGCAAACCAAATCCAATACACAGAAAAAAAGATTATATAACACAGCCAAGTAGTATTTATCACAGGAATGAAAAGCTGATCTAGCATCCAACTATCAATTATAATATGCCATATTGATAAACTAAGGGACAAAAAAAAACTCTTGATCACAGCAACAGAGATGGATAAAGCATTTGACAAAATCCAATATTCACTTATGTCTTAAAACTCTCAACAACCTATAAATAGAAGAACCCTAACCTGATAAAAGAAATCTTTTTAAAAACTTAGAGCTAACATCATACTTAATGGTGAAAACTAGAATGCTTTCCCCTTTAGATCAGGTGTGCAGGGTGAGGCTGCCCACCCTTTCCACTTTTATTTGGCCTTGTATTGGAGGTTATAGCAGTGGGACTAGGAAAGAAAAAGAAATAAAACACATCCTGTGAAAAATTCACCATTTTTGCACAGATAACATAATTCTGTGAGTAGAAAATTCAACAGAATGCCCCCAAATAACTACAAACTAACACATGAACTCAGTGAGGTTACAGAATATAATACCAATACATAAAAATGATTGGTATTTGTATCTACTAAATATCACCAACCTGAAAAGAAGACAATTTTATTCACAATAAACATAAAAATGGGATAGAAATTGCAAAATTATACACTAAAAACTAGAATTTTTGCTGAAATTAACAATCTGTTGTTCTGACTTACTAAAGACAAATGGAGACATTCCTCATCCATGGATTTAAAGATTTATCATTAAGATGACGATTCTTTACAAATTAATCTATACATTAAATGTAACACCTATCAAAACCCCATCAGTTGTTTTTGCAGAAATTGACAAGCTAATCTTAAAATGCATATGGAAATGCAAAGAACCCAAAATATCAAATAATTTTGAAAAGGAAGAAAGTTGAAAAACTTGCACTTCCCCATTTCGAAATTTACTCTAAAGTCACAGTCATCAAGACATTGTATCACTACTTAAGGATATTCATATAGATCAATGAGAGGGTGGGGTTGGCAGATTTGAATTACCCTGCAAAATTAACAACTAATGTGAAGATTGGGAAAAGGATGATATATGACTAAGGAAGAGAAAATAAAGAGTGAATTTCATTTCTCCCTCACCCAACCCATTCCCCAAGTACCGAAACCCTGCTTTCTGCTAAATTACTGTGTCTTAGACCAGAGGTGTCCAACCTTTTGGCTTCCCTGTACCACAATGGAAAAGGAAGAATTGTCTTGGGCCATCCATACAACCACTAACAATAGCTGATTAGCTATAAAAAGGTCTGTGCGTAATTTTCATAATGTTTTAAGAAAGTTTATGAATTTGTGTCTGGCCTCATTCAAAGCCATCCTGGGCCCCAAGCCTTAGACCCAGCCATCTCACCTGCAGGAAAAGTTGAAATAAGCCCCAGATTAGGAGGTCTTGGGACATGAGGGAGTCCGTGGCTCCTCACTTTGCTCCAGCTGTAAGATCAGCTCAAGATTAGGAAACAGGAATCCTACTGGATCACATAAAAGATAAAAATTGTCTTACTGAGTGATCGACAATTATTCTGCCCTATATTCTCTGGACCACAACAGTTTGCAAAATGAAATCTAGTTAGTCATTCTTCAACTTGTCTAACCCTGCCTTTTAAACTACCACCCCTCCACCAAATTCTGTCCATGTTCCATATACCCTACATACAAGGGGTCCATTTTGCTCTCAGAATTCTAGAATGGCTGTCCATGGACCATAGTCAAGGATCATGGGTGATGAGGCAGCTGCAAAGGTAGGCTTGAGCCATGTATTAAGAGTTCATTCAATGTGTCTAACTAATTTTTGTAACCACGTTCACCATCTCACTGGACTCTCACCTAACCAGGCCCACCGGTCTATTGGCCATCATCCACTATGTCCACCCCATTTTGAGTCTTTCCTTTCACTCTCTTGCTGTCTGGGATACCTTCTCTCCTTCTCCTCTCTCCATAGTTAACTTTTTCTACCCATCTTTCAAGTTCTACCTCCCTCCCCATGAAGCCATCCTTGACCACCCCACTTCACGTAACATTTATTCTTCTGACGGGTGCCTCTCAAACTGTGGTAAAGTACCAGGGTTTGGTTTGGTTTTGTTCCTGTGACCACTGAGATGAGTCCACTGGTCACATGCCTGGGTACCATGACAATATTAGATTGAAACATAAAAGTTTCTAAATGCTTTCTCTCAATTTATGTACTTATCTAGTCACAAACAAATAACCAACAGTTCACAGACCGGCACTTTCACAGACCATACTTTGAGTAACAATGCTCTAACACTCGTTTGACATTAAACATATTCAACTTCTGTGTTTAATGGGGGATTTTTTGTTTGTTTGTTTTTCCATTTTTCTTTTTTTGTTTGTTTTCTGTATGGACCTCATGCCTTGCAAGCCAGAAGGTAACCTCCAGGTGGGCAGAGCCATGTCTTATTTACCTGTTAATGCCCCGCTCCAAAGCATAACATTTGTAGCTTGACTAATGGTAGATCATAGAGGATTATGAGAAGTTTGGGATTTTAAATAAAGGAAAATGTAATAAAAACCAACTAGATCCTTCTAGTATAAGCTTGATATCCATATAAGAAAGATAATAATACTGTACTGGTAGGTAAACCAAGGATCTGCCACAAGTCTTTCTCTTGGCTTCCCTGACCCACACACCCTCGACCTCCCCATAGCGTGCACTAAAGTCACGGCCACAAAGGCAGTGAGATGGCTACCTGATACCCAACTGACCCAGAAGGCTCCACCTCCCCAAACACAATCCTGTCTCTCATTCCCAGGCCTTTTATTACACACAGCCCGTTGGTGTCGCTGGATTTCCCAGCATATCCCATAGGACTGCTTTGGAAACAGAAATGTCCCTGATGGTGTAGTGGCTTAAGGATTCAGTGGTGGCGCTGTCAGCGCTGCGTCCTGTGGTCAATTCCTAGCCAGGGAACTACCCACATACCAAAAAGAAAAAAAAAAAGTCTTTATAACAAAAATGTACTGAAGAGAAGGAGTATTGTGTGTATTTACATGAGAGTAGATGTTGAATGCTTCCTGGTTAAGAAGGTAGTGAGTGAGAGAGAGAAAGAAACGAGAAGAAAGTGTGGAGAAGAAAGAAGAAAGGAGAAAAAATAAGGAGAAAGAACATAATGGAGAAAGGGAGGAAGGAAAGCAGATGCCGGCAAGAAGAATAAAACGGATCAGTGTTAAAGAAAAGGGAACTATAAGTGAAAGCCTTCCCTGATTTGTAAAGAGCTGGTGACAACTTGTGTCTGCTAATGAACTTGTGGGCCCCGGGCTGAATGGCAAAGGTTCCTACGCGTCCCACAGACTTCCGTTACAATGGTCCTGACATGGCTTTCTAAATATCTTAAACAAATTAAGGGATATTGCTGCTTTAAGAATCTAGATTTCTAAAAGGCATTACATAGAGCTGGTACTCACTGTTCTAAGTGGCCCCATTTAAATACCTCCAGGTTCCAGAAAGTTTTTTGAGAGTCATACTGACCAAAAACACACATTATCACACCCCAGCATCAGTCAGAACCCTGGTGGGGTGCTCTCACTGAGTAGTGCTGAAAATGATGTACAGCTAATTAAGGGGAATTCTGAAAAAAAAAAAAAAAAAAAAAAAAAACCGGAGAAGAGAAATGAAGTCTCACCCATAGAAGTCAGAGGTCAGTTCCTCTCTCATGTAGCAACCCCATACAGGTCCTTCCGTGCAGAGTCCAGACACCCCGCTCCCTCGCCCTCACTCTCTCTGAGACAAACCCACGGCCACCTCCTCAAATGTCAGCAGCCCCTGGGACAGCCTGAGAGCTCAGGAATGAGACTCACAAGGGATGGAAAGATGAGAGGAGACACTCACACATGGAAGAGGCAGCCAGGTGCAAAGAGGAGGGTGGCATGAGAAGCAGATAGAGGCAGAGTGACCTGCAGAGAAAATGGGACCAACGGCCAGGAACGTGGGTTCAATGCCAGCACTGCTTCATAACAGAACAGCATCAGAGAGTCACTGGGCATTCGGGCAGAAAAGAGGGTTCATCGGGTCCAATCCCATCACTTTGGAAATGAGGAAACTAAGGCATAGAGTGGCTTAAAGGTGTCCAAAACCACATAGCTTCCCAGGGACAGAGCCACATTAGAACTTAGGTCTGCATTGGCCCAGCTAAGTTCTCCGGCCATTGTGTTCCTGTCATCTCTATTTGGAGAATTGAACAAATCATGGAATCCTTCTCATCTAGTCTCATCATGAGACCTCACTCAGTGCTGTAGATTCAGAGAAAAAGTGAAGGAGCCAGGCTTGTGAGACAGAGTAAAGGAAAAGAAATAGTACAAGCCAAAAAAGCAGAAGCACAGACCCACATAGACAGAGAGACAGAGAGAGAGAGAGAGAGAGAGAGAGAGAGAGAGAGAGAGAGACAGAATCACCAGAAGGGGGACAGTACAGCTAAGCTGGGGAGACCAGTACAGAAACCCCATCTTGAGCCCCCTCCGTTGTACCTCCCTGAACCTGACACGTCACTGTCCCCCCTGCTCACATCCTGCCCTACTCACATCGCCCCCTGCTCACCTGCGGCCTTCGTCCCTGAGCAGCCGCTGGGCCTCCTCCTCACCTCCCAGCTTACCTTTCCCTAATGCTTCCTCTTCCGGCTTCTCTCCCCTGGTGCTACCTCCCTAACTTCCCCAGTCCCAGAGGACACACTCCCCACAGTGCACCCCGAGCCCCTGAAGTGTGTGCTGCCAAGGTAGCCTCCTCCCTCAGTCTGCAGAACTGAGGTGACATGACGGGGAGGTGGGGGTGGAAGACAACAGTGAGGGAGGGACAGCGGTGCAGGCAGGTTGGAGCTCTGGGTAGACAAAATAAGGGGGAAAAACCTCGCTGGTTCTCAGGGAAAGTGGCATCTGTGACCCCTGGGACAGCCTCCGTCTCCAGTTGGGGAGCATCCACTGGTGAGATCTCACATCCCCACACTCACCTGCTCCCGCCATCAGGCTCCCCCATGGCAGCCCCGTCCCCAGCCTGCCCTCTCTCCCCAGCCTCTCAGGGCTCACGGATCAGTGCCCGAGGAGGGACGGGAGACCCTGGCGGGTAGGGATCTCACATAAGGAGGAAAGGGACGTAGGACACAGCAGCCCGTTACTGAATAGAGACAAAGGCTCCAGCTCAGTCTGGAAATGGGGGTGTGCCCTCTGAGCTGCTGTCACCCTCTCTGTACCTCTAGGGTGTGTGCTCTCACTGCCCTTAACCCTTCCCCATCAGGGGCAGCTAGGAAAGGGCGGGAAGAGGGAAGATAGGAGAGAACTCAAGTGCAATGGAGCTGCTGAGAGACAGGGCCCTGGGTCCTCCTGAGACATAAGGGGCAGGAGCAGGAGTGGACCTGCCTCGCTGTGTTGCAGATTCCTGGACTGGTCCTCTGGGAGCAGAGGAAACAGGACGTGAGATCTAGGTGCAGACTGCAGGCCCCACACGTGCCACTCACTCCTCTATTGCACCCCCTTTCTTCTGGCTAACACTCACCCTTCTTTCAAGTCTGCAAGTAATGACCCGGGGCCCACAGAGGGCCTCAGACTACACATTCCTCATGGTCAGGTGAACCCCCTCTGCCTTCCTCCTGCACTCAGCATCTCCATCTATCCCCTTCGCTCTCCCTCACTCTCACCCTGCCCAGACCCACCCCTCCCCTCCTCTGTCAGGTCCCTTCCTGTCTCCTCCTCACCACCCCATTCCACACCCCTCAGGGATACTCAACACCGTCAATCTGCTCTTCCACCCTAACTGCCACCGCCAACTGGCATGTGTGGACACTTCCTGGATGTGTCTCCTCTTCCTGCAACCAGGACTGACAATGTCACCTGCCAGGGGGCTGGCATCCAAGCCACTCCTTCCTTAGAAACCCCTGAAGGATGGCAGAACATGCCACCCCAAAATATGCCTCTCTGACATAAGGATTATTTCTAGCCAATGGTTTTTGAGAAACAGCAGACACAGGAGAATCTCTGAGAACAGTGCAGTTGCTCTTTGTAAGGGGCATTTACATTTATAAAGGAAATCTGCATTTGTAATGGGGTCTCCCTCTCTGTACCAGATAGAGAAGCCTGACTCTAGATCCCAGGAAACTTTTGTCCCTGGAGAAGGCACACGTTTAAGTCTGGATAACACCGCACCTTCATTTACTGTGTTTTTCCTGATGACCTCCCATAACTGGCCTCCACACCCCCCCAAACTTTCCTTTGTCATTAGCTGAAGATGGCATTTAAGGTGGTGGCTTCGGCCATTTTGGGAAGTTTTACTGTTCTCCTGGGGTACCTCCCAAGTATGCATGAGGCTCACACGGTAATAATCCTCTGTTCGTTTTGCCCTTGTTAATCTGTCTTGTATTACAGGGGAAGCTCAGCCACGCACTGAGAACATATTTTTCTCTTCTACGCTATTGATTTGAAACCAATAGACAGCAAAATATTCTTCCATCAAAATGGGTTTATTCAGGACCAAGAATTGTAATTTGGGACATGCTGGTGGTGAACTATGGGCAAGTCTAGGAAACAAAAGAGAGGACTGTTTTTTAAAGAAGAAAGGGGAAGTTCAGAGGCACCATTGTAAACAAAGAGCCCATTGGAAGAAACTGGGAGTTGGAAGTGCAGTGGCTTCTCATTGGCTGGAGCTATAACCATCTTTCATTGGCTAAGGGGTTGCCAGATGAGGAGAAGACCCTCCCTCTTCCTGTAGTAAAGTAGGAAAACCTCTTCCTGGTGGAAATGGGAAATAGGTCTCTTCCTCTTCGGGGTCACTGATGGTTAGTGGGAGGACATGAGAGCTCCTCCTACAGGGCCTCTCAGCTCCAGTTTAAATGAGGCTTCTGTTCATTCGTCTTCACAGCAGCACTCTTGTCTCCAAGCCCCAAGAGGCACTGCAGAGAAGCTGCAGGGGACAGGGGACAGGCAGCCCTTGAATAGTCTACATGTACAAGGGGGGACCCAAAAAAGGAACAGGAATTATCTACTGGAGGGCGGGCCCCTTGTAATACAGGCTTCCCTCCTGCTAGGAGAGTGTTGTAGGAACGCATGTGCATCAGTGTACCCGCTGGTGTAGTGTGAGGGGCTGTGTTCGGCTTCAGAGAACTTTTTTTTTCTTTTTAGACACTTTCAACACATTTGTCTGTTTTGTAATGGGTGATTTACAGAAAACATGGCATGATAACGTACCTACTCCCACTGCACTTAGTGTTAAGTGGTTTTTTTACCAAAAACTCCATGACCCCATGCCCCGCCCCTCCCTATTCACCAGATCTTGCCTTGAGCAAGGTGTTTTTGTTTGTGTGTTTGTTTGTTTGTTGCCCCTGATGAAAAATGTCCTCAAGAAAAATATTTTGTCAATCTGGAAGAGGTGAATCAAAAAATGGCAGAAGCACTTAAAAGGCATCAAAATGACAAGTTCAAAAACTCATTTTGAGCAGTGGAAAAAGCATCTCGATAAGTGTACTGAATCAATCAGAGAGAATTTTAAAGGTAGCTAAAATTTAAACCTGTAAGAATAAATGCACAATTTTTTTATAAATAAATTTGGGTTCTTGGGGGCCCACCTTTATAGAGCTAACAAACAACATTATAAAAGTTTCTGGTATATACCATAGTTATTCAGCATTTATATACCTAAAGAAGTGCTCACCATGATAACTCCAACCACCATCTGACACTGCACCATGCTATTGCAATATTATGGACCATATTCCCTGCGCCACAAGTTACATCCCCATGACTTACTTGGATACCTGAAACTTTGGACCTGTTATTGCCCTTCACCTTTCCCCTCCTTTTTAAATTTTTGAACTACAGTTGACATACGATATTATTTTATATTAATATCAGGTATACTGCAGAGTGGTTAGACATTTATATAATTTAAGAAGTGAGCACCCTGACTAGACCAGTACCCACCTGGCACTATACATACTCTTACCGTATCATTGACAATGCCAAACGTTACATCCCCAGGCCTGTTTTGTACCTTCCAATCTGTACTTCGGAATGCCTTCACCTTTTTCACCCTGTCCCCCAATGCTATCCCCATCTATTGCCCTGATAATTGTTGTACCCCTCTGACACCATACATAGCTATTAGTACACTATTGAATATATTCTTTATGCTATACACTTAATCCTTGTGCTATTTTGTAACTATCAATTTGTATATCTTAATTCCTTCCCCTTTTTGACCAACTCATCCACCCAAAGAACATTCAAAATGTTCTTTGTATCTGTGAATTTGTTTCTCTTTCATTGAAATCACATTACATCTGTATTTTGTTGTCTGACACTCCACTCACCCCAACACCCTCCAGGTCCATCCATAATGCCATAGACGACAAGAACCCATTCCCCTCCATGGTCACACAGTATTCCATTATATGTATGTATCACCTCCTCTTTATCTGTTCATTCTCTGATTAACACCCAGGCTGCCTCCACATCTTAGCCATGTGAACAATGCTGCAATGAACATATGAATGCACACATCCCTTCAAAGTAACTATGGGTTTTCTTTAGATAAAGACCATCAGGCTGATTAAAATTTATTTTGTCTGTATTAAGTATTAATATCCCAGCGTTTTATGGTTTTATTTGTTTGTTTCCATTTTTATGAAATAACTTTTTCCTTTTGTTTACCTTCAATCTGTGTTTTTCTTTTAATCTCAAGTGAGACTCTTGTGGGTAGCATATGTAAGAATTTTGGGTTGTTTGTTCATTGAGTCACCCTATGTTTTTGACTGGAGCATTTAATTCATTTACATTGATAGTGATTATTGATAGATATGTAATTATTGCCATTTTATTATTCATATTTTGAATTTTTTTTGTCTTGAAGGAGTCCAGCTAATTTTTCTTGTTATATTAATTTGGTGGTGATGAACTCCTTTAGCTTTTTCTTGTCTGTGAAGCTATTTATGTGTCCTTCTATTCTAAATGATAGCTTTGCTGGGTAGAGTAATCTTAATTGTAGGTCCCTGCTTTTCATCACTTTGAGTATTTTGTGCCAATCACTTCTGGCCTGCAAAATTTCAGTTGAGATATCAGCTGACAATCTTATAGATGCTTCCTTGTATGCAACTAACTGCTTTTCTGTTGCTGCTTTTAAGATTCTCTTTGTCTTTAATTTTTGGCATTTTAATTATGTTGTCTTGATGTGTACTTGTTTGGGTTCATCTTGTCTGGGACTCTCTGTGCTTCCTGGGTTTGTATGTCTATTTCCTTCACCAGGTTAGGGAAGTTTCCCATCATTATTTCTTCAAATGTATTTTCAGTTCCTTGTTTCTCTCTCCATCTGGTAACCCTATGATGTGAATGTTGGTAAGCTTGATGTTAGCCCAGAGGTTCCTTAAACTATCTTCATTTTATTGGATTCTGTTTTCTTTTTGGTGTTCTGATTGGGCGTTTGCTGGTACATTATCTTCCAAATTGCTGATTTGGTTTTCTGCTTCATCTAATCTACTGTTGTTGATACCCTACAATGTACTCTTCATTTCAGTGACTGTATTTTTTATTTCTGACTGATTCTTTTTTATTTTTTCCATTTCCATTTTTGTGTTTTTCCATTGTTGAAGTACTCACTGAGATCATTGAGCATCCTCATAACCAGTGTTTTGAACTCTGCATCTAGTAGATTGTTTGTCTCCATTTTGTTTACTTCTCTTATTAAAGCTTTGCTCTCGTCTTTCAGTTGGAACATGTTTCCCTGTCTCCTCATTTTGGCTGCCTCCCTGTGTTCATTTCTATGTGTTAGGTAGGGTTGATATGTCTCCTGGTCTTGGTAGAGTGGCCTTATGCAGTACCTGTCTTGTGGAGCCTAGTGGCACAGTCTCCCTGATCACCTGAGCCAGGTGCTCCAGGTATGTCTCTTGTGTTAGCTGTGTGTGCCCTCCTATTGTAGTTGAGCCTTGACTACTGTGGCATGTCAATGGGAGGGATTGACCCTCAGCTCATTGGTTGTGAGAACTGGTTGTAACTATAGTGAAGAAAATATTATGTGGAGGCTGGCCCTGTGGAGCAGAATTTGATTCAGTAGGGCTCTGGTGCTTGCTACATCTGCCCTTTGGGTGTGACATTTGAGGAATTGGTTGGTGGCCTAAAGCTGGCCACCAGGTATGCTGGTTCTGGAGTCTTTTAGGAGAGGTTCTTGTATAGACCAAGATTGGCTGCTGCCTGTGCACTGCCCAGGGTCACTTGGCATAAGCTACAAAGTAATTCACACATGGTTGACACTTATGTTGGACTTGAAGATTCCTGCAAGAAGCTAAGTTGTGGACTGAAGCAAGTTATTGCTAGTGTCAGGCTTGAGGCTGCTTAGCAAGAATTACAGGGCATGCTGAGGCCAAATGTTGTTTGTTTGGGGTTTGTGAATCTTGTAGAGATTTTAGGAAAGTCCTAAGCATGGAAAGTCACTGGAAGCAGTTTGGGTGGGCTCACAAGTTGGGTAGGGCAGGGTTTCAGGGAATAACTATGGTGTGGCAAACAGAGTTAGCTTGGTTGATAGAGACTCAGATATGACAGTGGCCTGTGTCTGCACATTGAGAGTGGGGAGGGTTCAACAAAGGAACAGTGGCTTCAGGCAACACTTCTGTCTGAGAGAAGCTATCCCTCCAGGCCTCACCCTGAAACTAGACCATTCATTTCTTCCCTGTGTGTCTCTGGCACCTTTCAAAACCCAGTGCTGGAATTCCAAATGAGTGAGTCCATCAGCAAGTAAGTTCGCGTGCAGGCCTTTTAAGAGGAACGTTTAGGACTCCTGCTGCTTAGTCTCACTCAGCCACAATCTCTGCTGGTTTTTGCAGTCAGAAGTTACAGGGATTTCTCTCCCTAGCACTGGAACCTTAGGCTGTGGAGCCTGATATGTAAATAGGACCACTTACTTTTCTGGTGGGACCTCCATAGTCAGGATATCCCTTCCAATTTTTAAAGATTACATATGATTGTAGGGCCAGCCCATTTCATTTCTCTGCCCCTTCCATCAGTCTCAAGGCGGGTTCTTCTGTACATCCTTAGTTATAGGATTTCTGTTCAGCTAGACTTTAGGTGATTCTCAACAATGGTTGTTCTTTATTTTAGTTATAATTTTGAGGTGGTCATGGAAGGAGGTGAGCACAGCATTTACCTACTCTTCCATCATGACCAATGTCCCTCCTGCTTGGCTAATTTTAAAAGATGACTTAAGAAGGGGAATCAAAATAAAGAGACACCCCCAAACCACTTTTCCTACCACTCCTGCTTCCATCCCCTATTTGAAGGGCCTCACACATGCATGTGTGAACACCTCAACACATACTTCCAAGCTTCAAATTCAATCCTGGCAAAAGACACTCCAGGGCTACCTCCTAGGCCTGGAAGCATGCACATGAATGTCACAGTCTGACCTCAGAAGAATGGAATAGGAAAGAAGACAGTACAAAGTCTGGGAGGAGGGAGGATCACAGCTGTTCTGGCAGAGAACCCTGGGAGCCCAGGTAAATGGAGTGTGGACTCCAGATCCATGCAGAGATTCCTGGTGAGGGGAGGCTCCAGGGCATAAGCACCTCTTCCCCAGGGTTAAATGTGGTGCTGGGTGTGTGCTCCAGAATTTAAGCAGATATTTGTGTTTAACAATTTCTGAAAGGTTAACCTTCCATGCTGTCTTTTCCAAAATGACCAGTTTTCTGACTCATGCATGTGTGGGTCTGGTACTGTCTCTTTTAGAAATGCACTTCTACCTGCTAGACATAAAATGTATATTTGGCATTAGATTTTAACAGTACTTCAGAAATTAGATTATAATGGGTTGGGCAGGGGCAGGGGTATTGTTTTCTTGACTTGATTAAGGTCACTAACTGGGTCTGAAAACAAATGACAAAGACAGATTTACAGGAGAAAAGGATAGACATTTATTTAATGTGATGACATGTGACATAGGAGACTTCATAAAGAGAAGAAGACCCACAGAAACCATTTGACCTGAGTATTTTGTGCTAGGTTTGATGAAGAGTGTGACAAGAAATCAAAATTCTGAGATGCCCAAAATTAAGTTACGGAAGGTCAGAAGGTGGAAGGAAGAGACCAGAGGGGTTAACCAATTACAGCACAGGCCAAAGCCAACAGAAGACAGCTGACATTCCTGAGTGCATGTTGGAACTTTGATTTAACTTCCAGTAACTATTTCCTCAGTTATCTAAAGAGAATAACCATGCACCCCTGACCACCAGGGGCCTCCATGTCTTGTTTTACACGTGAATTTTCTGGGTTGTTGCTCACCACGAATCCAAAGGAGCGCATGTTACTTCCTCACCGGCGCTGCCCCTGTCCTAGAACTAGCCCTGCACCACCTTCTGCTGCCCCTTCTGCTGTGGCCAGTGCAATTCTTCCAAAATGACTTACGTCTTTCTTCCCCAACCTGTTTCCATAAAAGAGCCTTGCACTCCCAGCCACCAAACATGTTTGTATTCTCCACCTGCCCTGCTGCTGGGGGTTCACCCTTCATACCCCAAAACCTGATCATTCTCTGGCTGGCATTTGACTTACAATAATAAACCCCCTTTCTTTTTTCAGTAAAGCTTTCAGCCATGAAAGTTTTTATTTAACAAGTGGACAAGCGTGGGAAAATGTGATAGATGAAAGAGTATGAGGCAACTGTAGTAAACTGGGGGGAACTTGGCAAGGCCTGCTTGTTAGGGGTCTTCTTGGCATCTCTTTGTCTTCAGAGATAAGGGTGCTCTTTTCCTCCATGGGGAGGGCCCCCCTCACAGGTCAGCTTTGATGACCTGCTTCAGGGAAGAAGGGCTGTTGGGTGTGGATAGAATGACCTTCCTGCTTCTGCCATCTTCTCAAACTCCTTCAGCTAAAATGCTCAATATGCCAAAGTGCCATATTTGGGGGTAGTATGTCCTGACCCCCATTAGTAACAAGATAGACTCTGTCAGAGGAAGAATCAATCTAAATCTCATAGATTTATCTAACAATGTTATATGGTAAAAACTTATGGGCATCTTTCGGGCATAGAGATATTATATCAGGACTAAAGGTAGAATTTTAAGCTAAAGAAAGATTTTCTGAAAATGTGAAAATGTTGAGTCAAAAAACATGAAGTTTTACTACTTTATTAGATTTTTCAGAATTTTTGAGAATGATAAAAACAATAGAGTATGTGTTTTCATTAGGAGAATCTTAAGAATTTCACCTCTAAAGAGAATTTCTCTGTCATTTAAGAGTGCTAAAGGTATCTCCTAAGTAGAAAAATAAAAGCTGTCAACTTTAAAACAATGATTATTTTTTTAATAATTACTATTATTATTTTGGTAACAGAGCTGTTGCACTAGTAGCTAATTGCTACCATTTGGAAAGTACAGACACATATAGAATATTTCCAGTGTAGAAATTTCTGTTGAATAATAGTAAGTTAAAGTGTTAGCCTTTTGGAAGAAAAGAATTTAATCCAAACAAAAAATTATATCATTTTACTTTTGAAGATATTATTGAAACATTGTCAGTTTTAAAAAAAAAAAAATCCGTATAACCGAATGAAATTCATGTGTAGATGTCCAAATGGCCCCTGAGGTGGAGGATTGAAACCTGGCCACAGTTTTAGTTTTGGGGGTGATGATGACGTATGCAGATGAAAAGGAGGCATGTATAGATCTTCTTTGTAAAGTTTTTCTAACAATGACTTTGAAAAGTCCTTGGCATTATGAGTGCTGTCATGTAATATAAATATTAAAGGTGCCACAAACTGGCCATCTTGGGGACACCAGGGTCCTTTGCTCAGGTTTGAGGTGGCTGATATGTTTCTGTAATGAATGGTAGATTGTTGGTTTTGGATATGTCCTTCTGGATTCTTAAAACCGTATTAAGAAACTGCTTTAAAATACTGATAGTGGTTACCTAGGGGATTTTTTAGGGGTCGTAGTTATCCATGGACTTCAACATTCATAACTTAGTTACTTTCAGAGGTTGACTTTCCTCTAATAAATTATTAATATTTTCCAATCTTTAATGGAAGTTTCCAAGACACTTATAAGGCTCTGTGTGTTCATATCACAGCATTCAAAAATCACAAACAACCTCAAATCAACACGTACACTCGGTACAGATACGTGATAACTCCTAAGCCTTTAGCAAGGTGTCCTGCTCACATTGGAACTATTAATCCAGTCATCTAAGTAGACGATGGCAAAGCGGTGCTTCCTGTACAGGGTGTTAGGAAGGTGCAGCATATCCAGCACCAAGCTGATACCTTGAATTTTTAAGGATATGAAGCATCAACAAATCGGAGTCGTCCAGGGAGAGTATCACCAGC
>PVJL010017184.1:0-18947 GCA_004026885.1 Lyroderma lyra
CCTTCCGCCCCGAGGCCCGGGCCCGGCCCCCCGCGCCCACCAGCTTCTTCCTGGTGAACTCCATCACCAGCTGGTCCGCCAGCCGCTCCTGCGCCTGCAGCTCTGCCTTCCGCCTCTGGCTCTCGTCGTTGATGCGCTGGATCTCGGCCTGCAGCCGCAGCTTCTCCTGCTGCCTCCGCTCCATGTCCTGCCGGCGGGAGAGGAAGCGCGAGCCTTGGGGTGCAGGGGGACGGGTGCTCCGTGAAGGGCCACCCGTGACCCCTTGGCTGTCTTCGCCCAACTTGGCTTCGGGGCAGCCCCTGACCCTGGGGGTCCACACACACACACACGCTCAGTTCAGGGAGGACCTTCGCGTTCTAACCGCTGTCTCCCAGGGGTCACGCCGGACCCCGCCCTCGTGGCGTTAGTTCACGGGGTGCTCCTCTGGCCCTTCGTTTCCTCCTGCTAGTTAACACCCAACTTCTGCGCGTCCTCCACAGGGACGACTTAGATGACCATATTGCCCTAATTAGGCACTTTACTCACCGGGCGCGGAGCCTGTCGCTACACCCCACGCCCCGAAATGCAGGCCTCGCTGTGCGTCTCCGGCGGCCGAGGCCCCGGGAGCCCCGGGCTTACGCGGTGTCCCCAGCGCCGCACGCTGACGCACGAGGACTCCTGCGCTGCCTGAGTCAGGTTCCTGCCTTCTCCGGAACCCTCCCTGGGTCCCCGAGTTCCAGTCCCCTCTCCGTCTCTGAATCTCTGCCCTGCCACGCCCCCTCAGGATTTAAGGGCACCAGGCCCTGTAGGTCCCACACGTTTCCTGTGCACATTCTGTCACGGGTAGAGGACAGGGACCACACGTGTCACACTTCCTCTCTCTCTCAACAGCATGCAGCCCGGTGAGAAGAAAACAGAAAATCCTCAACAAATAGCAGAGAATCCTCTGCTACTAGACACGGTGGGGCGGTGGGGGGGCGAGCGACAGAGGTCAGAGAGCCAGTGTGACCCTGAGCGACAAGACCCCGGTCCCAGCCGTGGGGCTTCCGAAGCTCCTGGCGTGCGGACGGCCTCTGAGCCCGAGCACAGCGGTCCCACCTCCCTCCACGTGTCCAGAGACCCTGCGGGCTTCCCAGCTTCTGCCCTGACTCACCCAGGCCATGTCCCCGGGCTCCCCGCAGCCTGACTCGGGGGCCAAGTTCAGGGCGCCTCCCTCCAGGCACGGCCTCCGGCTCGGTCACGGCTCCTGGCACCACACCGCTCCCCCGCCTTCCCCACTCCCACCCCACCCTCCTGGTCCCCCCTTTCCTCCTTTCCCCCACCTCCCCCCAGCCCACCTGAGGCCTGCCACTGGGACCCAGGCCTCCTACAGTCCCACGGACCCTCAGTGCCAGAGAAAGCTGCCAACCTCCGACGGGCAGCGTCGGTGCCCCCGCGTTTGCTTGCTGGCTTCGTTGCCTAGTTAATTGGTTGTTTGTGTTGGTTCGTTGCGTACCTCGGAAACCGCAGGGCTTTCCCTGCTCCCCATGTCTGAAGGCACCTCCAGAGGCGCTCCCCCACTCTCCCCCATCTTGCCAGGCCCGTGCCACCACCAGGGTAAGGGGGGAGGCTCAGGCCTCTGCCTCAGAGTCGCCTAACAACACTCCTGCAGGCGCAGGGAGTGCCTATGAGAAGGACAGCAAAACGACGATGACACTCCACTGATGTCATGGTGTGGACTCAAAGACAGCCGGAACCTTCTCTGTGAGCTCCCCACAGTCTCGCCGGGTTTCCCAGCATTCATTGCTCAGCCCGTCCCCTGCGCATTGAGCACGTGCCTCTCTGTCCTGACGCCTCCCCTCTCCCCTGAGCCACCAGGTCTCTCTCGGTCCCCTTCCCAAGCAGTGCCCAATGCTCCTGCCACCCTCATGTGCCCCATCGGCCCCGGTAAGCTTCCTCCCATACCGCAGGTGCGCTGGGAGGCCTCCATAATTACAAGGGCCACCTGTCACTCACCACCACCAAGTGCACTACGAGATGACAACCCGGTCATCCGATACCACGGGGAGGAGGAAGAGAAATGTCAGCATGCGTGTCCCGAAGGTGAAAGGGCACCAGGAGGAAACAACCAGACAAATCAGAAGGCGGGACGTTCTTCAAGTCGACTAGCGCGGGTGCTTCAGAATTCCGACGTCAAAACCTAAGCAAACGCGTGAACCACGGCGGAGGCTCTTCTAGCTCCCAAGAGACGAGAGATACGGCTTCCCGCACGTCAGGGACATAAAACCGGAAGCAACAAAGAAACAGAAACTCATGGACACAGTCCATGGCTCAGGGGTTCCCGGAGGGCGAGGGGGGAGGGGGCGGGAGAGGAGGGAGGGGGCGTCACACACGGTGACGGTGACCGAAGGAGAACGGGGAGTTCCCTGATGGTGTAGTGGCTTAAGGCTTCGACGCTGGCACTGTCAGCACTGCGGCCTGGGTTCGATCCCCAGTCAGGGAGCTACCCACATACCAAAAAGCAAAAAAAAAAAAAAAAAAAGAAGAACGGACTCCAGGTGGTGAGCGCTCGATGCAACACACAGAATTGTACCCTGGAACCTGTGTAATTCTTGGTAACCAATGTCGCCCCAATACGTCTAACAATATAAATAAATTGTAGATGCAAAAAAAGAAAGAAAGAACAACAGAGGAAAGAGACTCAGCGAGCGAGCCTGGTTTGGAGAAAGAGGAAACCACGGAAATAACATTTGTGGAACTGGGGAAATGTGAATGCGCACTAAGTATCATGTGACACAGAATCGTCGCCTTCCCTCTCTCCCTGGGGAAGATGTGGTCATGGCTGTTTGTGTTGACACGTAAGACAGTGTCTGTGTCCTTTGGAGACGCAGACTGAAGCCTTTAGTCGCCTCGTGTCTGCAGGAGACTTTTATAGTTTCCCAAAAAGACACAGCCACGCACATCTGAGAGGCCAGCGGCTACGGCGCACTAACAGTCGTTAAACTGGTGAGGCACTGCTGGGCGTGGCACGATGCTTACAACTGACTTGTGTGTATAAACATTTTCAAAAGGGGAAGAAGAAATGCTCCAAATGCTTGCCTGTCTCACAGTGTCCCTTTGTGGACTGCGGCCGACCAGATGAGGCAAAAGGGACAGGGAGTGCTGCCCGAGCCCACCGAGTCTGGGCAGGTGTGTCCTCACTCTGCAATGGACATGCCTGCCAGTTTTATGGAGGCTCAGAGGACAAGGAGGCTCGGCTCCTGGACACCATGAATGCCACTGGGAGGCCACGGGCTTTGCATGAGGTTAACAGCAGGGAGCCGGGAACCGAGACACAGCTACGGTTCGTTTACGCAGTGTACCGTGTCCCTAGACAATTGCGGGACAACTATAAACCATCGCTCTGTTTGTGTAGACTACAGGGGTGTCCACCCTTTGCGCTTCCTGGGGCCACACCGGAAGAATTGTCCTGGGCCACCCGTAAAATACACTCACACGGACAACAGCTGATAAGCTAAAAACAGGTCCATGCACCATTTTCGTGATGTTTTAAGGAAGGTGACAAATTTGTGTTGGGCTGCATGCAAAGCCATCTGGGCCACGTGCAGCCCGCTGGCCGCGGGTTGGACAAACTTGGTGTGGAGCACACAGCCACGTTATTCCCTTTACGTGTGCGTGCTCACGGCCGTGTCGGCCTTGGACCCCAGGTCCCTAGGAGACAAGAACTGTCTCTACCCAAGTCACTGCTCACCCCGCCTGGCGCCATGGCCACATAAATGTTTCATATGGCAATAAAATGCTGGTGGTGACGGCACTGTGGAATGAGCCTGAGCCTGACAGGAAGTGAGGCCACCCCGCAGCCCCGCGTCCCGGAAGGCTGTCCCACGGGCCCGCCGTTACCCTGAGGTCCTCCTCGTGCAGCCGCTCCATGTGCTCCAGCAGCTGCGCCTTCTCCTGCTCCCACCGCTCCGCCTGCAGCGACCGCTGCTCCTGCTTCTCCGCCATCTGCTGCACAATGTGCCGCCGTCCCCTGTGGGGACAGGGCCACCGTGTCTCAGACCCCGAGGCCCCGCGCCTCTCTGTGTTCCAGCCTCCACCCACGTGACTGCTGGGATGGGAGATGTGACAATGGGAGATGTGGGAGCAGCGGTTTGAGACAGGCCCCAGACATGGCAGACCAGTGACGCCCTTCACTGTGGTGTCACCAGGGCCAGCCTCCCTGGCTCTGGGGCTCAGCCTTCTTCATTTTAATCCCTTTCTTCATGTTTCCCAAGAGTACACCCCACATCACGCACCCGCTCCCCTTTCAGTGCCTAAAGCGCTCCAGGAATCCCACCACCTCTCGGGCCTGCCCAGGGTCACCCGCCGGGCTGGCTGCTTGACCCGGAGCATTGGGAGTTCCCAAGCCCACGGCCTCCTCCCTGAGTCACCCGTGTGTCCTGTCACCCCTGCCCGCCTCCCACGCTTTGCTTGCTGCCTGTCTCTTATATTCTGTGTCACATGTAGGGACTGTCAGCTGCTGGTGGGACAGGCCTGAGACTGAGGGAGTGGACTCAAATCAGTGCCTCCCGTGGCTCCCCACGTGTGCTGGGACGTCAGTGCTCCCAGCAGGAGTAAAGGCTGGGGGGTGGGGGAGCAGACACCAGTTAGGATGGGAATCCAGGGGAAGGTGGAGAAACTTCACATCAGCTAGAGCACTGGAATAGGAGTCACGCGGAAGCATGTCGGAACTCAGGGTGAGGACCCACTGAGATCGTCAGAGCTGCCTAGCGAGGACAATGTTGCTCCTGCGGTGGACAAAGACCCACTCGGCCCTTCGAGAAACTTTACGGGGAGCCTGATGTGGTCCGCTGACCAGGGACCAGGCAGGAGGCCAGCGATAAGCGGTGGGGACAGAGGACCACCACGGGGGGTGGTCCACGTATTATCTATAGAGGTCATTCCTGTACTGCGTGTCTCTAAGCCTAGGACCTGTGACTCTACTTGACCTGCTCTGGGTCGTGTCCTTTTCTGCAAAACGAAGGGGACGAAATGTATTCACTCCGATTCACTAGTGCGTGAAGCACCCGCTCCAGGCCCAGGAGCTACATACAGGCTGAATGAGACAGGGACACCGTACCCTGTCTGCTGAGGTCCAAACACAGTGCGATGGGACACAGGACAGAGCCACCAAGCCTGCCTGGGGAAGTGAGGGAGGAGGCTTCCCAAGGGAGGTGACAGCAAAAGCACGCACTAAGGAAAAGACGGCGTTTCCCGGGGTAGGGGAAGAGAAAGATGGCGCAGCAGCAGGAACCCAGGAGCCGCCAGCATGTTGGGGGGCGGGGGGAGCGCTGAGTGGGTGGCAGGAAGCCGTGAGGAAGGAGGCTGATTCCGGGCTGGGGGGCGAGGCACGGGTGCTGGTCTCGGGAAGAAGCTTTGGGAAGTTCTGTGGTTCTAGGATCACTTCATAAAGGTTTGGAGAATGTGACAGGCGGTGACAATGCCCAGGCCCCATCTCCTCCCGCTGTGAAAGGCCGCAGGACCCACAGGCACACGGGGAGGACAGAGGGGGGGCGCGAGGACCGCCTCGCTACCGGATTCGCTCCTCCTTCCGCTTCCGGTCCAGCTCCTCCTGCCTTTGAACCGACTTCTGCCGCTCCGCCTCCATCATCTGATCCAACCGTCTCTCTTCTGTGTCCAGTTCCTTCTGGATCAGCTGCTTCTCCAGGATCTGCGCGTCCCGGATGGCGTGGCACTTGGCACTGAGGATGATCTGGGAGGCGGGAATGAGATTGCAGCACTCAGGCTGGGGGGTTCGGTGAGGGAGGATGCACCGCAGCGGGGGGGGGAGCTGGAGGGGGAGCGAGGGGCCCAAGCGCGACCCAGGGCGCCGGGAGCGCGCACGCACGGCGGCTCACACGCCCAGAAAAGCGAGCACGTCCTTGAGTTTGCCCTTCCCCCAACCCAGTGCAAACCCAACATTACTGCGCGCCCACTGAGTGCTGGGCTGCCCACGGGGAGGCCCGGAGCAGCGTCTGTCAGGGTCCTGGGCCTTAGCGTTGGTGCCCACTGGTCACTCCTTGGGAATATGACGAAGGCTACCACCCCTCTCCATAAAATTCACTCAGATGTAGACACAAAATCTCCATGACCTCAGAGGTCTGTGGTCGTCCTGAGGGGCCCACGAACCCCAGGTAAGACCCCTGTTCTACTCTGCAGGGGAACTAAAACAGTCTCACAGAGGCCACGGCCACCAGAGTTTTAAGCCGGAAGAGCCCAGCGCCACGCAGGAGGGGACGACAACCCAGGGCGGTCGGGAAGCACCACGAAGTGAGAGCTCTGGAGAAGAAGCGCCTTCCGAGTGGGGAAGATTTACCTGGGAGGCAGCCCGTGAAACCACGTGCAAACGAGGCACAAGCAGGATTCCACCAAAGACCCCCACGGCCCGCCCACCCTCTGTGGCCGGAATTGAACCAGCGGGATGAAAATAAAAGTACTATCCCCCCATTTATGTATCAACCCAGTTTGCAAAGACTCTCCCACGTTTTAGCTTATTTAATCCTGCCCATCACGGTGCCACGTTTACCCCTCACACTGCACAGTGAGGCTCAGAGAAGGTGAGTGCCTGGCTGCAGGTCACAGAGCAACCCTGTGATTGACGGATGCGGCTCCGCCCCACCTGCCTTCCCGCCCAGCCAACCCCGCCCCCTCCCCACTTCTTGCCCCGCCTCCAGCTGGGGCCGAGGCTGGACAGAGAGTGGGGAGCAAACGCAGAACCCCACCTTGCTCATATCCTTGAGCTCCTCCTCCTGCTCCAGCCGCAGTTTGTTGGCTCTCTGCAGAAGGTTCTGGGCCCTCTCCTGGGCCGACTCCTCTAGGTCACTGAGCCCCTTGCTGTTCCTCCAAACCATCTCCTTCTGCTTCATGACCTTCTTGCGTGTGGCCACGGCGTCCTATGCGGGGCCAGGCTGCATCAGTGTGGGACTGGACCGCGTGCTGCGTCCTGGGCCCGGCCCGGCTGCCACTGGTGACCCGCAGGATCGTGGCTACCCGCCACCCCACCCTGCTCTCCGGACCCTCAAGCGTCTCGGCCTGGCTTCCTCCGTGCCCCGCCCCTCGCGCCCCACGTCCTCCCACGGCTGGTTTTCATTTCACAGCACGTCCCCCCACGCCTCATCCCAGAGTCCCCTAACTACAGCCCCACGTCACATGGGACGCTGGCCGCCCCCTTCTGCACCCCCATCTGCTAAGACCAGGGTTCAGGGGCTCAGCTACCAAGATGGCCTCCCTCTCCTTCCTGCGGGCCTGCTCCCGGGCCTCGAGCTCTTCTTGGCTCAGCACGCAGGACGTTGACTTGATCCGTGCGAACTCCTCGGGACTCATGATGAGGGACTTCCTGGAGGGGTCTCTGGTGGGAACGCTGACACAGGAAGGGAGGGACAGGACAAGGGAGGGGGAGCGCTAAGACAGGCTTCGCTGCCTCTTCCCTCCCCCATCACCACCCCCTCCCGCACCCGCCCCTCCCCCATCACGCCAGCCCTCCCGCACCAGCATGGCTGGTGGTAGAGAGGCTGCCAACCACCCCGGATGCACCTGGGGGAAGACACCTGCTGCGAGGATGGTGAAGGAGCTGCACAGGCTATAAGGGGACATTTTAAGGACTTTTTCCCTAAAAGAGCCAGCTTGTCTGCTGCCTTCCCGGGGTGGCCATTCACGCCCCTCCCCCCATGCACACAGGCCCCGACCCCCCACAGGGCCCAGGAGAGCCTCCTGCGGGGAGCCCATGCCCTGGCTTCAGGCTGGGGGGTGCTGACAAGCTCCTTCAGGACAGGCTCTGGGTCTCAGTCTCCTGACGAGTGAGGACTCAGAAGTGTCAAATTAAACTTTACAAACAGCTTATCCCTCAAGGACGACATAAAAGGGCCAGGGGATACCAGGCAGGTTGTAAGGGTGAGAAGCCTAAGCAGCTGCCCCGTCCAGCCCGGGGAGAAGCTCTGACCCCTAAATATTAATTAAGACGTCTGACCAGCAGCAGCTGGAGACACGTCTACGTGGGCCTCTCGGGTCCAGCGGCCCCGCCATCCAACGAACCAGTAGGTAATTATCACGGTCACAGACAAATGACAGACATGAAAGGCGGGGGCGGGGAGGGGCGGGGGCAAAGCTGCTTGGGGTGAGGCCGTTTAACAGGCGCAGGGCAAGGAGACGCCATGTCCAGGCAGGAAGTGGAACCCCATCTAATAAAATTCGTCGGCCGGGGGGTGCCGGCGAGTGACTAGGTGGATTTGGGGCTCGGCCAAGCTCTCGTCGTCCAGCGCATGGTGTAGCCTACAGCAGCCTGGACTCTGGGAGGACCAGCAGGGACCTGACCCTGAGACGTGTCCTGCGGGCTTCCTGCAGCCCTGACACGTGCTCTCAGGACCAAACCCCTCCAAGAGCCGGGAGGCCTGGACCCCAGAGGGGCCCCCCAGCTGAGCCGATCCAGGAAGAAGCCAGGAGCCTGTGGGAATTCCGTCCTCTGGCCTCAGGGCCTGGGACGGAGCCAGGGCGCTAATGAGGCATCTGGTCAGTTTCCCTCGGCTTCAGATCCCCGATGCAGCCAAAGGAAGTGACTCATCCGGGTCACCGCCTCTACCAAGGGCACTCCTGGGGGTTCCGGGGGGACCCACTCAGCACCTGTCCTCTACCAGCCCCTTAGGTCCCAGGAGAGAGGGAAGCGAAAGATGGGGGGCTCTAAGGGCAATGGACATAATAGATACACGATGGGGGGACACGAGGGGCCCCCGGAAGGAAAGCAGGAGGAAGAAAGCAGGAGAACGTGACAGAAATGGGAAACGACCACGAAGGACGTGGGGACTTGACGACGACACCAGGTGGGATTTGCAG
Organism: Lyroderma lyra; assembly: GCA_004026885.1. Taxonomy (NCBI): domain Eukaryota; kingdom Metazoa; phylum Chordata; class Mammalia; order Chiroptera; family Megadermatidae; genus Lyroderma; species Lyroderma lyra. The sequence goes on from PVJL010017184.1 coordinate 8,824, forward strand.
GCCCCGGGGACTCACACGAGCTTCCGGACCAGGTCCCTGGTGACGAGCTGGATAGTCTCGGGCTTGCGGCCCGCGCCGGGGGCAGTGAGGGTTTTCTGAGTGGCCGGCTTGTCTTGGAGCAGCACGACGGGGTTGTCGCAGCGTGCCAGGGTCTGTGGGTGAGCAAGGACAGCTTCGGAGCTGGTCCCCCGGCATCCCCGCCGGTCAGTCCTGACCTCAAGTGCAGGTCCCTGTGGCAGGGGAGGCTGCTTGGGGCCCAGACCACAGGGCCATCGAGAGCAGCCAGGTCCCTGAGAAGACAGCGTGGCGCTCTGCACTTGAACTTGGCCAGACGTGTGCTGCCCTGACCGGCTCGTCCGACAACAAGGCCCCCTCTACACCCTGCGGACGGATGGGAGGGGTGTCTTCTCCTAACTTAAACCCCGAGGAATGAAAACGCAGGTCCCCACTTGTCCCTCAGACCACACGGGGCTCGAGGCCACACTGTTTCTTACAGACTCGTCCAATCTGTGACAGTCGTATAGTTTAATCCTTTCTAATCATTCATTCACTCTGGTCCCCAAAAGCAAGGCCGTGTGTTGGGAGTGGGGGTTAGAAATGGCTAAATGGCCTGGTGGAGACCTGCCCTGACATCTCATGGGGTGAGGACGGCAGGGAGTTCGAATACAAGATACAGGAGACTCTCCGATGACGCCGGCGACCAGCACAGAGACGGAAGGAAGCACAGCACGTCTGTCCGGGGAAGGGGCAGGAGGTGGTACGAAGGTGACAGCCCCACTTCGGGACACTTCTGCACACAGGCGAGCGTTTCACTTGTCACTGACCCAAGGGTGGGGCAGGTGGACGGGCTCAGTGGGGACCTTCCCATACTGGGAGCGAACCTCCGCTTTGCACCCAGGTCCCAGTGTGCTGCTGCCACCTGCTGCCCGTCCCTGCTCCCGGGCGGGCACTGTCCCGCCACGGCCCCGCCTGCCCCCTGCCGCCCGTGGGGAGACTTTCCGGACCGTCACCCGGCAATGAGACCAAAGAGCCGGGGGCCGGGCGTCGTGCTGACCGCTGCTCCCGGGGACCCCAGCCACCTCCAAGTGTGTCCCCGCTCTGACTGGGAATAACACCCCTTGTCAACAGCGACCCTGCTGTGGAGCAGGGGTCTTCCAGATGCAGCAGACACCTGCCCTGAGCCCTCTGTGAAGTCCCCTCTGATTCACAACCAGGACAGGGAGGAGCAGCGATAGGTGTCACCTCCTGTCACCCCAGCGCCCACGGGCACCCCTGCTGCCTTTCTCTCTCGCCCCTCACTGCCCTTCTCCCCCTCCCCCCGTCCTCGCCCATCTTCCTTGTCACCCCCGGAGCTCCGTGCACACCAGGATCACCCAAGGACGTCCCCGCCGTCCTCCTCAGACGAAAGGAGCCCTCGACCTCTAGGACGGGGAGAGACATCAGACCTGGTCCTGTCCCGGGGCGAAGGCGTCGTGTGGGCTGAGCGCGGGGAGAGGGGCAGGCTGTGGCTCCACTCGGGCGCGGTTCTGGGGTGCAGGGGAGTGACGGCGCAGTCGGGCGCGGTTCTGGGGTGCGGGGGGAGTGACGGCGCAGTCGGGCGCGGTTCTGGGGTGCGGGGGGAGTGACGGCGCAGTCGGGCGCGGTTCTGGGGTGCGGGGGGAGTGTCGGCGCAGTCGGGCGCGGTTCTGGGGTGCGGGGGGAGTGACGGCGCAGTCGGGCGCGGTTCTGGGGTGCGGAGGGAGTGACGGCGCTCTGTGTCTGCGGGCATGGCCCGGGCGCCCCGGGGCTGTCATCGTTGAGGGGTCCCTAAGCAGCCACCGGGCTCCCGCACCAGGCCTGCCCTTGGACGTCCCAACAGACGGTCAGTGCCGTGCGGACGTGAACTCGCCGAGGGCGGACACATGCTGCCTCCACTGTAAGAGTTCTTGTGGCATCGGACGGGCCTGGACACAGCCGGCTCTGCGCCGTCACGCGGTCTGTCCCCTCCATCGTTCCTGACCGCACACACAGGACTTTAACGTCTCCCCCGGAGCCCAACGCAATGGAGGCATGTCCGCACGTCACTGCAGTTACTGATCCTTCACGGCGGCGAAGTGCCTCCGATTCTTTAGAAATGTTTGAAAAAGCAGGTGAGGGCTCCTCAAAGAGCATCATTACAGGTGCTGAAACCTGGGTCCGTCCTGGTGACCCCGAGAACCAAAGGCCGTCGAAGGAAACAGATTCACGGCCCAGGCCCGGCTGGGAGGGCCACGCCGACCGCTCTTAGGTCCGGACCCTCCGCCACTCCCACATGCGCTGGGTGAAGACTGTCAGCACCCCGAACCCGGGCCCCACGAGGCCTGAGGGCTCAGCCGCTGGCTCTCGGAAGCCCCCCGTCTCCATCCGAGAAGCGGGGTGGCGTGCCCAGTGCTGGCTTTGCCCTGACCACGCGGGCCCAGGTCCCTGCCTCCGGGTGGCAGCTGCCCCGGGGGGCCGAGCGAGGGTTACCTTGACGGTTCCGAAGAGGTTCTCCTCCACCTCGCCGCTCGGGGCTTTGGTTCGATAGTGAATCCTGCTCCTCGACCTGCTGGACGTGGTGGACAAGGATCTCGGGGCGCCAGCTGTACTGAACGGCTGCGGGGAGAAGCAGAGGCGTCGTCGGGTCACCTGTGCCGAGGGCCATCCGGGGCCGTGGCAAGGGAAGCCCCTCCCCAGCCCAGGCGGGGGTCGGTGGGGGTGCATGGGGGAAAGCCCCCACGGGAGAGTGAGATCCCCGAGATGTCGGGGACGCCCCACAGCCACGGCGGGTCCCCTGGTGGCAGCCAGGCACCCAGCACCACAAGGAGCCGTCCCGCCGCCCCTGAGCTGAGGGCCACGTCTCTGCGTCGCACGGGAGAAAGGGGGACCCCGTCCCCGCGCCCCACAAGGACACGCTCCTGTGAGGCCGCCTGGGCATCTCCCCAGAAATGCGTAGTGTCCTCTTCCCCCCGAACTGCTCAGCCGGAGTCCAGCCCCTTCTCACAGCCCACTGGCCTTTAACCCACCAGGAGGGGATGGCGCAACCCATCACCACGGTTACTGCGTGGCACCCACGCACACGCGCTGGGCAGAAGGACATCGGGCAGGCGCTGGCCGTGACAGGAAGACGTAAGACCTGTCCCTGGAGTCATCTGTCCACAGGCCGTGCCTCTCATCCCAAGGGGACAGAAACGCGTGTGAGGACCAGCAGTGAGTCACTGTGTCACGCGTAGGACATGACGGGACTCCGTGTGTGGGGAAACACCGCGCCCACGAAGCAGAAGGCCACGGACGGGGGGTGTCATTTGTTTCCAAAAGCTGTCCACCTGCCAGCGCAATGCGAACATAATGACACGAGTAAGAAGTTTCGTGGCAGATTTTGGGGGTGAGGTTGGGACTGTGACCCGCGAGTTATCTCGGGGTACACGCTGCAGCCGCCTGCCTCGCCAGTGAGTATTCTCGGGGCCAACCATCTCCGCCACCTCGCACGGTCACAGTGGGGGCTGGAGGACGCTCAGGATGGAAGAGCACCTCGCCCGCTGGGCACACACGTGGCGCCTAATGAACTTCAGGAGGTGAGTGACAGGACCGTCGTTTGCTGTCCCGTTTAAAGTCGGACGTCTGGTCAGCGCGGCCTGCACTGCACAGAGCGCGCGTGTGAACCGCTGCGGGCACGTGGGAAGTCTCCTGGCTCCTCTGCGCCCGTGCCTGGGCGTCCCCCAGGCCGTGGGCTCCTCGGGGCGGACACCGCATCGCCTCTCTGCTGTGCCCTTGGCACCCAGGCCGAGAGGAAGTCGTCCGGAGATATTCGACTTCCGGAGCCTCGAAGTCACAACAGAGGAAGGAAGGCCGATGACCACAGAGAGGCCGCCACCGGGCAGGGCACAGGGAAGCAGCGAAGTCTGGGGCCGGGCGGCGGAGCAGACCTCACAGGGAAGTGGTGGCTCCAGGGCCACGGGCCGTCCCCCGGGTTAGAATCGCCCGTGTTGCCGTGAGTAGTAAGGAATGAGGTCACTGTGTGAACACGCTCGAGAAGCAGCAAGAGCCGCGCAGAACGGACAGTCACGCCCTTTGGGCCAGAGGCAGGGGCCACGGGGTGCTCTCAGGACGCGAGGGCTGGTTCAATTTTTGACCAAGCAAACGTCCCCAAGATGCTGAGCAGTGTTTACAACGAGGACTGCCAGCTCCTAGGGGGTGGCAAGTTCAGGAACTTATTGTCAGATTTGGGGGACGATGACAGCTCTGAGGGCCTTCCAGAAAAAGAGTTCCAAAACGGCTGTGAAGGGTGGACGAGGCGCTGGCATTGGTGCACGGCTTCCCAAGGGGGGACCTGGAAGGTGACCGCAGTGACAGTCAGCAGTGAGGTGTGGAGCAGTTTCTAGGACGGGTTCGTGAACTTAATTGTCCGACCTCGTAGAAAACGCTCCACTTTTCTAGCCACGAGAGACGCGCAGATCAAAGCCACAACATGTCACTACCTCACACCTGTCAGCAGGGCTGTTACCCACAAGAGAATACAAGTGCTGGGGACAGGTCCACCTGGTGACTTGGCTGTGACGCCCTTTACCTTCTGCCACCCTCCCGCCCCAAGAGCACAGACATCCGGCCACTGCTCCGAGCTCGGGGAGAGACGCCGACGCAGGAAGGCGAGCTGCTCAACCAGATGACGATTCTGACCTGGTCACGGACACGGGGTGACCTTCCGGACGTGTTGTCTTAGAGAAAGCAGCTTGCAAGGAACGTGCAAGCACCCCTCTAAGAACGCTTGCAGGAGGGGGTACCCAGAATGTGTTCTAGAAAGAATCTACACAAACACGTTTGATTTCAGGAGAGCCTTAGCATCTTAAGATGTTTCTTCTATTCAGTGATTTTCTGCAACGAGCAAGCAGGTCACTCTTTTCTGATCAGAAAAAAATAAACTATTTTTATTTGAAAATAAAACGTAGCGGTGGGCCCGATGCCCCAACTCTGAACACAGGAGGGTCCTGCCCTTTAAAGGCTGTAGCCACTTTTTTGGTCCCGAGACCCAGGCTGTTCAGCTCAAATCCAGCAGGACAGAGCTGGGACAGGGCTGGGCCAGTGCCGTGTGGGGTTTCCTGGTGTTACTGTGACATCTGTCAACTGGACAAAGACAAGGGCGTGTCCTTTCCTGGCTGTCCTGGCCACCCTGGACCTAGTTCCTCTCTGGCACGGAGGCTCGCTGCAGGCTTGCAAAGTCAGGCTTCGAGCTCCCGGCCTGCGTGACCTTCCTGCTTCGGTCACTGAGAGGGCGGGGGCGCCCCAACAGCAGATCACAAAGTGATCCACTCAGTCCACCTCTGTCCTTAGATGGGCCATCTGTGGGCAGCCATCTGCAGATGACACACCCTAGTCAGCCCTGAGTCCTGCAGGAGCAGGACGTTGTCATTCCTTGTTTGTAAGAGTCCTGGAGACACGGCCTTGTTGTGAGCCTCCCCCCACCCCCCAAACTCTCTCAAGAACGACTGAGTAGCACCACACACACACTTGCACACGCACACACACGCGCACACACGCACGCATACACGCATGCACGCACACACCTGGCCAGCTGCTTCTCCAAGGTGCCCTTGTACCCAGTCCTGTCCGAGGGACTTCAGTCAGCAGGCCAAACCCAGCCCTGAGTGGCCCCTGGGGTGAAAATCCCCAATCTGGGTGCACTAAAGCCCACAAACTTAGCCCAAGGGGCAACGCACTGATTAATTTGGGCTTAGAAATATGAACAATTTTTAAAGGACCAACATCTACTGTATGCCCTTAGGTGCCAGGCGAGATGCCAGGCCCTCACAGCCAGACACACACCTGTGAGGCAGTGAGAAATGCTGGGCGTGAAACGCATAATGAATGCCTAAGTGAAAGGGACCCCACTGCCCACCCTGTCCCAGCAGGGCATCCTCAGAATTAGAGAACTGCTGTTTCTAGAGACTTCTCTATTGTATAATTAACCCAGCTCCTCTGAAATTCCCACTTGGAGGCCCTGCATGGGAACCACTGAGCCCCAGAGAGGCAGGGTCACCCCTGGGCAGGACATATGCACACCAGTACACCCAGGGAGCCACCTTAGCTGCCAGGGGGCCCCCGGAAATGCTTAGGTTACTTCCAGTACCCCAAGGCTCCAACACCTGTCCTCTGCCCAGGTCCCTTGTCCCTTAGGGACCAACACACTCCTCACTGTGGACAGCCATCCCCTGCATTGCTCCTCCCAGGCCTTCTCCCTCCTTGCCCCTCAAGACCCTGTACCTGGTATCCTCTTCATTCATTCATGCATGCATTCATTTGCAAAGTCCCTTGAGTAGGTACTGAGCGACCCCAGCACCAGTAGCAGGTGATTTACGTTGTCACTCACTCTGCTAGCTGTGTCAGAGCAGGCACACAGCCCCTGGTTGGTGGCCTCCTGCCCAGTGGTCCTTCCCCGTGACAGGCCCGAGGGGAGGGGAGGAAGGCTGGGACGCCCCCTCCTCCCCGGCTCCCCGGCTCCGCGCCACTTTAACACTCCCGAGGCCCTGGGCCCCGCTCTCCATTCAGAGCGCTTTGCTCAGGGGCTTCCCTCGCTGCTTCTGGGGGTGTCCTCCCCGCTCCTGGGAATCGGACACCCAGACCCAGCTTCTGCCCTCCCCGCCGGAACTCCACTCTCCGGCTCGGAAATCCAACCCAATGCAGGACACTCGCTCGAGGCGCCCCCGGGACCTCACCATCGCCGCCGCCGGCCGCACCGCCCAGGACGCGCAGTGTGTGCACGCGTTGCCGTAGCAACCAAGAGCCCGCGGTTCCGGCGCAGGCCCCAGCCCGGCCCCGCCCTCCTCTCCGGCGCGCGAAGGCCACGCGCTGGTGGCTTCAGGAACCCCAACCCTGCTGCTCGCTGTCCCCTGAATGGCCGGCCCGCCCCGGCGCGCCCTGCTCCTGGCTTTGGCTTTGGCTTTGGCTTTGGCTGAACTCCTGGCTCAGGACGCGAACCCCCACGGACTACTAGCATGGGCCCAGGTTGGGGACCCAGGACCACCGTCACGGTTTTCCCCAGACACCCCGCTTCGGGTCCCATGGGGACCGTTGCCCCAGGGAGGGGTCACGCCAGGCCCCGGTGAGAGTTTCCTCTGCAGAGAAGCCAGCAGGATCAGAAGAAACAAGTTTCACAACTGGGGACGCCGCGTAGAGCAGAGCAGGAACTCACAGCCATGCCAGTCCTTGCCTCATGGGGGCTCCTTCCTCCGTCGTTACAGCCAGGGACAGGGCTGGCATCTCTCGGAGCATTCCGCAGGAGTCACAGCGCCTCTGCAGGGGAGGCCCTCGCGTGTTTAGGTCGGGCCCACCGGATAATCCACGATAATCGCCCCATCTCAGGGCCCTTCATTTAATCCTGGCTGCAAAATCCCATCGGTCTAGATGGTTCTGGGAATTAAGAGAGGTGCGTTAGCTTATCTAGGGAAGAGCGAGAGTTTCGGGATCTGTAATGTGTTTTCAGGGGCCTGGAAGAGAGACACAAACAGGAACTAAGTGGGAAAAGTTACTCTGAAAGTCGCTACAACTTGAATATGCCATTCTAAACTGCATTTCGGAAAGTCTCCTTGAAGATGTGTACAGGTGAGATTTGACCAGCTTGGACTTACAAGGGCTGTCCGGAAAGTACCCAGCCATGTAGTATGAAAAATAGAGGCATTTACGGCTGGAATTTTTTCCGGACAGCCCTCGTGTATCAAGAATATATGCTATGACGCGGCCTGGGTTCGATTCCCAGCCAGGGAACTACCAAAAACCAAAAAAGAATATGTGAGTATTTTCTTCCTTTGTCAACTTTATGTATTAAAGAACAGAAAACTTACTTAAGAATTGATGGGTTTAGTCTGCACAGCAAGGAAACAATAAAGTGAAAGAGCAGCTTACATTGGGGGGTTCCCTGGTGGTGCAGTGGCTAGGCCTCGCGCTCCCAACACCGCACCTGGGCTCGATTCCCAGCCAGGGAACCCCTACCCGCCCCCCCAAAAAAGCAACTTACAGAACAGGAGAAAATATTTGCATATCATTTATCTGGTAAGGGGTTAATATCTAAAATACACAACTCATACGACCCAATAGTAAAATAATAATCTAATTTAAAATGGGCAGAGAAACCGAATAGACATTTTGTCCAAAGAAGATATTCAAATGGCCAAAAGGGGTATATGAAAAGGTGCTCAACCTCCCCAGTCATCAGGGAAATGCAAACCAAAGGCTCCTCGCACGCACGGGTTAGCACGACCATTGTCAAAGGGATGACAGAGAACCCGTGGGGAAATGGGGGCCCTCGTGCACCGCTGGTCAACTGTGAATTGGTGCAGCTACTGTAGAAAGCAGGATGGAGGCGCCTCAAAAAATTAGAAACAGCACTGCTATGTGATCCACCGACTCCATTTCTGTGTAAAACAGGTAAAGGAGGTTAAAACTTACAAACCTGCATTTACAGTGTAAGTCCTGGCGATGTTGGGCACAGCACGGCGACTGCAGCTAACCAGACCGTGTTGTGCATTTGGAAGTGGCTGGGAGATGTGAAAAGGCCTCCCCACCAGAAAAATGTCTGCAACTGTGTGTGCGATTGACGTTCGCCAGCCTTATCGCGGCGAGCGTTGGGCAGTGTATGCAAATACTGAACCCTTATGTGCACACCTGAAGCCAACAGCCTGTCAATTATAATCTCAATTTTAAAAATTAATGGATACCTGAAACAAAAGTGATTTTTAAAAAGGAACAATGAAATCAGTACAAATTATTTTGAAATTGAGAAGCAAATGGTAACCAAAAATTCAAATTACACCAAAAAACGGTAATGCAGTGAAAGGAATAGACACAATTTAAATCTAATAAACAAGCCCTTGGATCGTTTGCCAGTCCTTTCAACAAGGAGAAGAAAACTCATACGAACACATTGGGAAAATATTGCATTTCTTGATTTGCCATAAAACATTGACACTGAGGGAAATCGTCTACAACTCATGTCAGTGCAATGCACTACAATGAGGACCCGTGACGATCTGGTGAACGAGCCCCATCGATTCCAGGAGCACTGCAGCCTCGTTACTGAGCAATGTTTGAAATCCTGCAAGTCGTGTAGGGAAGGCAGCACAGATGTTCCCAAATTTGACATAAAAACGGATACGATTTTGCCAACAAACGAGGCGATGAAAGAAACATCCCACTCCCTCATAGTCAGAAAGGTGTGGGCCCGTCCACGCCCGAGACTGCACTGTCGTTCTGTTTATCATTCTGTTCTCTGCACATAAAGTCACCCAGCAAAATCGCTGTCACTGGGAGAGTTGGAGAGCAAGCAGCCGAAACCAGACCAGGGTGACCGACTCGAGCGGAGTTCCACGCCACAAATCCGTGCGACGCCGTGTCACTCTGCTGGGTGTTAGCGTCTCCAGTACTGGCCAGATGGTTTTAAATCCATACGTTGCTGTGATTCATTAAATAAATGTTTGCTCCTCTGATTAATGTTGTACTGTTTTTCGTAAGCGTGGCTTCCAAAATTGCATAAGGCTCAGGCCTCAGGAAGCCAGTTCCTCCCCGATAACGAAGCAGAGAGGTGGCCTCTCCCCTCTCAGCAAACTGGGCCGGGCTGGCAGTACCAGGTGGGGCCCGGAGGGCGTCTCCTCCTCCTCCCACCGCCCTCCCCACGGCTCCCGGCCAGTGCTCCGAGTCCTCACCACCCCACCGGGGACAATGGCAGAGGGAAGAAGCCAGGTCCCCTTCTCAGCCCAGCCCTAACCCCACCTCCAGCTGCCGGACCCTTCCTACTGGGGGGCTGCTCCCGAGAACTCTCAGAACGAACCCTGCATTACGGGCCAGGGGCCAGGGACTGAGAGCACTGCAGGAGCTGGGGACAGAGCCCGGCAGCCCCCTGTGGTCCAGGTCCCTCCGCTCCGGTCACCCTCCAGGCCCGGGGGCCTCCCTGGGGGCCTCCTGAGGTGCTCCCCCCAGGCGGGAGGGGTAGGAACTTTCACTCTGGTGAAAAAGTACATTTGAATGGGAGGAGCCATTTGGTTAAAACAAAAAGTCTGACCTCTCACTTGAGCGTGTCTCCTAAGGTCAGTGAGAAAAGAGAGGCGATTCCGGACTCCCCTCCCCTCCCCTCCCCGCCT
>PVJL010017185.1:0-18897 GCA_004026885.1 Lyroderma lyra
GGGGGTGCTAAGAGTGACTTCCTGGGGTACAGTCACTGCCCTGCGCCCTCAGCACTGTCTGGGTCCCTTCCCCTCACCCCAAAGTGGGCATGACGGCTTGGGGCAGAAAAACCCGGGACACACAAATGGCCCTTTCCACGGTCCTCCTGTCACCCGCCTTGAACTCCGGGAGCCCCACGTCCTCTGCTGTCACCGATCTTGCTGAGAAGGGCTCGATGGGCTATTTACCCTGTCGCGGGACCGTCCCTTTAGCACCGCTGGCACCTGCGTGTGGCTGGCAGACCCCAGGGCCCTAAGGACAGCTGGTCTGGGCAGGTGGCCCTGAGCTGTCGCTGTGCAGCTGGCCCAGGGGACAGGGGCTCCCTGAGTGCTGCCCAGTACCAGATGTCCCCTGTCCCTTAAACACTGTGTGGGTCCCGGCTCCCTTGGGAACTGTCAGACCCCGTCCCTGGCCTGCAGTCTGAGGCAGGAGGGACCTTGGGGTCTGGGGCAGCGCCTCCCTCTCCCTCCCGCTTTGCCCCCATCATGAGGGGACCGAATCCAGGCAAAGGCTCTCTGACCCCACGGAGTCTGTGCATCCAGGCCGCTAGTGTCCAAACAGCAGGGCCCTCAGACCAAGCGATGCCGCGCTGCGGGACCTGGGGGCTGTCCCCTGCTCTGTGTTGCGTCCTTGGTGGGGGGGACCCAGAGCGCCCAGCCCAGCCCGTTGGGGGACGAGGGGGCCAGCACAGCTGGTCTCCTGGTGTTGCCCAGGGCGTTGCAGGAAGTCAGGCGGGTCGGGTCCTGGGTCCTCCCGCTGTGACCTGCTGCCTGGGTCCCCGCGGGCCTCCCCTGGTGGTTTCGGAGCCTGGGCCCGGAGGACAGGTTTCAGGAGCAAGGTCAGAGTGGCCGCGCTCCCGCCCCGCCCTCCAGGGCTGACCGCCCGGGGCTCCCCGCCTGTCCCCGTCCCCGAGGCCGCGGCGCCGGCGGGGGCGGCAGGTGGGACCCCGCGCGCGCACCTGGCGGCGGGAGGCCCGGGGGCGGGGCGGGGCGGGGCGGGCGCGCGGCCTCCTCCAAGCGGCGCCGTCAGTCCCCGTCGCGCGCCGGCGAGGACGAGCCTCCGGCCGGGCGGCCCCGCGTCTGCGACCCGGAAGGCGGCGGCGGCGGCGGGACCCGCGCCGCTCGCGCTCAGCGCCCCGGCGGCGAGGACGTGGCCCGGCAGCGGCGAGCGCAGCGCGGTGGGTGACCGTCGCCGGGGACGCGCGGGCGGCGGGGCTTCGTGTGGGCGCGCGCGGCGCGGGGACCCGCGGGGGCCCGGGGGCGCGGGGCTGGAGGGCGTCGGGCGTGGGGGCCGTCCCCGCGCCGCAGTCGGGCCGCGCGCCCCCCACCCCCCACCCCTGCCTGGCCCCTCGCCCCCCAAAGCCACGCAGGGGGTGGGGCGGGCGGCAGCCCCGGGGCCTCCGTGCGCCGGGGAGCGCGGGTGTGGACGGCGGCGAAGCGGCGGGGTCCCCGGGCTGGTCGGCTCGGGGTGCTGTCTGGGGGCGGCGGCGAGGTGGGGTGCAGGGGCGGGAGGTGACAGAAGTGAAAGAGGCCGCTCTGCGCGGTGTGGAAACGGCGGTGGTGACAGCTGATGGGTAGGCTGGGGGTCCCTGCCCGCTTCAGGTGCCCCCTAACTCCGCACCGGGACCGAGCGGACTCCTCGGGACTCCCCGGGACTCTCCACAACCCCCGGGACGAAGCCCAGCTCCCCCCTGAGCGCCAGGCGGTGACACAGGACACGCCCCACTTCCGCCTGCGCTGGGCCTGCACCCCCTCGGCCCGCGCTGCCCGCGGCTGCCTGGTCCACCTGTGCCCACCTGAGCCCACCTGCGCCCACCTGCCCGTAAGCGGCTCCCGGACAGGAAGCGCCCCCCCCACGCCCGCCGCCCACGTGCCTTCTGGGGGGAGGGGTGTCCCGAGGGTGTTGTGTGTGGCCCCCTCGCTCCCCTGCGGTGGGATAAGGGGGGGCACGCCTGGCCTCTGTTCCGCCCGCGGGAGTCCCTGGTTCGGAAGTGGGGTGCATTACAGCCCTGAGTGTCTTGGGGAGCTGGGGAGCCGCGGGCAGGAAATGGGCGCTCTGGTTCCTGCTTCTCTGTTTTGCAGGCCTGACACTGAGAATCAGCAGCGTGTGCTCAGTGGCTCTGTGCATCTGCGGGAGGCACTGGCTTGGCTGGGCGTGTTGTGGGGGGCTGTGAACGTGGGCTGGGGGGTTGTTCCCACAGCCCACACCCACGCTGGCTGGAGAGTTTCAGAGGAAGGGGACTTGGTGGGGTCCGCCTATTGGAAAGCTGTGCTTTCCCCAGATGACAGCCTGCGGAGCTCAGGGAGACGTTTACAGACGGGGCCACACGTCGGGGCCCCCTGTGTGTGATGGGGTCAGTCTTGACGCACAGGCTCCCTGGCAGGCTGCCTTGGGGTGCCGGCCTCCGCAGACAGGGGCCCCAGGCGTGCGGCTGTTGGGAGGCAGGCCGGGTGACCTGGCGGACGCAGCCTGGAGCGTGCGAGTCCCAGCCCAGGAGAAGGGCTCATGGGCAGCTCCAGTTTCCGGGGTGGAGGAAGCAGAAACCTGAAGGCAGAGACGCCGGTGTAGACTGTCGAATGCTGGTCAACAGGATTGACCCCGGATGTCGGGTTCTGAGATGACCTTCTAGTCCACCGTGAAAATCCTTCTCAGGGATCGTGTTTCTGCCAGAGAACAGGTCTCAGAGCGTTTGTTTGCTCTGCGATTTGGGCCGGAGGTAGCGGCCGAGCTCTGGAATGTGACAGCAGTGAGCTTTCTCGTGCTTTTCCTACTTCCACCCCAAGTTCTAACTGTTAACCGAAGGCTATTTCTGTTTGCATTTTACTTTAGACTCTTTAAAAATTTCACAAAATATTGGCGACTGCCTCGCTGCCTTTTCTGCCCAGAGACCCCAGGTCACGTTCGTGGGCCCCTCGCAAATGGCTGGGCTCTGTTCTGAGAGCTGCCTGTCACCTCATCAGTGCCGGTGCCAGGGTGCCCCATTTGATGAAACTGCTCTGTTACACCCTCATGTTCCTGAGAGGGGAACCCAGGACAGAGACAGCGGGGGCCACACAGGACACGGCCCCCCACGTCGGCCACTGGCCCCTAGCAGCCAGCCGGCGTGGTCTCGGCAAGCAGGACACCGCAGACCTGCCTGCCTGGAGTCCTCAAAACCCCACCACGAGTCAGCAACCACACCCCAAAAGCATGCTTCCTCCCCACAGTGCTTTGACTGTAATGTGACGGTGCTGTCACGTGGCTTTGTTCGCCACCCTCTCCTTAATGTCCCCAGTTGTCAGTAAAGGAGAAAAGAAAGCCTTGTGACCCTTAGTGTAATCCCTAATACGCGGCCAGACAGCAGGCAGACACGTCCGCTGGGCCAGGGGAGCCACGGAAGGGAGCCGGCCTGCCGGCCTGGGGGCTGCGCCACGTCGCCAGCACAGCAGGACATGCCCGGGGGACCCTGTGCCCACGTCGAGCACCGACGTCCGTGCGCCGCCGGCCTCGCTCCTGAGCAGACGTCAGATCGCACCTGAGTGTGGACAGGCCGGGCTCTGACCAGAGACGCAGAAACAGCGGGAGTCACATGGGACGTAGTGCAGGGGGCCGGCCGAGAGAACCGGCGGCCTAGAGCGGCGAAAAGCCGTTCCAGCCCCTCGTTACAGGGAACTAGAAAGCCGCAGTCCTCAGGACGATTTCCGGTACTGGTGGGAAGCGCGGAATTCCGAGTAAGCCGAGGGGTGGGGGAGCTGCGGGGAAGTGCGGGCTCACGGGGGTCGGCACGCGTGTAAAGGGGAACGGACGTTCGAAGAGCAACGTGGAGACGCTGGCGGCGGACGTGCCCTGCGTCGGGCAAAGCGGGGCTCACCCCCCGACCCGGGACCTCAGCCCCGGGAGCACCGCCCAGGGAGCACCGCCCAGGGAGCACCCGGTCTCCGTGCCTGAGGCGCACACACAAGACGCTCACGGAAGCCAGTTCTAAAACGCTTTGCTCACGCGCAGTGGCAGGAAACACACGGACGGTCGTGCGCCCTCCGCGGTGCCTCCCAGAACTACGGAACGACGTCACAGCCGGGAGTGGACGCTGGGGCCGCCCGTGGGCCTTCCTGCGGCCTCAGCGTACGTGCTCTCGCGTGTGCCCGCACGCCGAGGGGCTATCAGGTGTGGCAGCGTGACACGTAGGACAGTTTTGTCGCAGGCCTGCTGCCTCTTAGAGCCACAGCCAACTTCCCTCCTCTCCCTCCCCGAGCCCTCGGCACCCACCGACCTGTTCCTCATTTTCTCCCAGGCGCTCGCTCCGAGAATGCTCTACAAGCGGAACCGTGCAATGCGCACCCTTGTGAGACCGGCTCTTGGCGCTGCGCACGGGTCTCCGGGGCTCGCTCCCCGTGGCTGGGTGCCTCCGTAGCTCACGCATTTTCCCTGCTGAGGAGCCCATGGCGGGGGTCGGACCACCAGGGTTTTGGTTTTAACCATTCCCTCTTCAAAGGGTACTTGGGTTGTTCCCAGTTTTTGGTTTTGGGGGATAAAACGGCTATGACCATCCATGGGCAGCGTTCTGTGTGAACACAGTTCCTGTTTCTCTGGGATAAATGCCCAAGAGCACCGTCGCTAAGTCATCTGGTACGCCCAAGTTCAAGTTTGTAAGAATCCACCATAATCCTCCCCAGAATGGCTACACCACTCACTGTACATCCCGCCGGCATGGCGGGAGGGGCCCAGGGTCTCCGCCCCCTTGAAAGCATTTGGTGGTGTCACCGTTTTTCAGCTTGGTGATATTTCATCATGATTTGAATTCACTTTTCCGTCACAGACCTTTTCCCGCGTGTCTGCCGTCTGAGGACCCGCGCGGCTGTCGTGCCCATTTCCTGCGTCGTTGGCTTTTGCTCGTTCTTTGTACGTTCCAGATACCAGTCATGGTGGTTTGCAGCTACTTCCTGCCAGCTCGGCTTGCCGTTTCGTCCCCTCCACGGGCTCTTTTGCAGACAGAAAGTGTTTCATTTTGATGAGATCCTTTTATCGATTGTGATTTTGGTGTCAAGTGTCGGAACGCGTCACCTAGGCCGAGGTCGTAAAGATGTTCATCCGTGTTTCTATTATTTATTTTTTTTACAAGTTTTATAGTTTTACACATAGCACTGAAGTCTGTTGCCCGTTCTGAGATAATGTTTGTGTAAGATGTGAGGTTCAAGCGAAAGGGCTTTTGTTCTGAGTGTGTTCTTGCCGAGCACATCCAGTTGCTCCAGAGCTGTGTTGGAAACATGATTCTTCCTCCACTGAACTGTGTCCGCGCATTCGTCAAAAATGGTTCCCACGGGCTCGCGGGGGTCTACGTCTGTGTTCTGTGCCGTTGATGTAGGTGACTGTCTCTCCACCGAGACCACACTGTCTGGGTTAGTGTAGCTGAAGAGTAAACCTTACCATCACGTAGAGTGAGTCTTCACACTTTGTTCTTTTGTATCCAAACCCTGTGCCTTTGCTAAATGTCAGAATAGGCCTGTTTGCGTCAACAGAACCCTGGTGGGGCTGTGATCGGAATCCCATGGAATCTGTAGGTCAGGTTGCGGAGAATTAACAGTTTTACTGTGTGGAGTCTTCTGCTCCATAATGACAGGTCGTCCCTTTATTTAGACCTTTTCCTTTCTGTCATCAGTGCTTTTGTAACGTTCAGCATACAGATCCCAAATCTGTATTTCTTAGAGTATACCCAAGTATTTCGTTTGCTTTGGAGAAAAGTTCAGTGGTTTTTAACGTCAGCTTTTGCATGTTTGTTGCTAGTATCGTAGAAATGTGAGTAATTTTTGTGTGTTGACAATGTGCTCTACAATCTTGCCACACTCCCTCACGGTGATACCTGTTCAGACCACTGTGTCATCTGCAAATGGAATAGCATCATTTCTTCCCTTCTGATCCCTTTTATTTTCATTTCTTTTTCTTGTCTTATTGAACTGGCTAGAACTTCTAGTTGAGGAAGAGTTGCCTGTTCCTGATAGAAGGGGTAAAGCATTCACTTTTCACCAGTAAATATGATGTAGCTGTAGGTTTTCTGTAGATGATTTTATTGAGTTGAGGTAGTTTCCCTCTATTCCTAACTTGCTGAGGGGTTTTATCATGAACAGGTGTTGGATTTTTGTCAACTTTTGTGTCAATTGAAATGTTCATGGGATTTTTCTTATTTAACTCGTTAGTATGATAGATTGTATTGACCGTTCTTCAAATGCTGAACTACCCTTGCATTTTTTTACATGTTGCTGGATTCACTTTGCTAACATGTTGTTGAGGATTTTTGCTTCTAAGTCCCTGAGCAATATTGGTCAGTGGTTTCCAGTCTCTGTACAGCCTTTGCTCATTTGGGATAATATAGCCTCATAAAAGGAGTTGAGAAGTATTCTCTCTTATTCTAATTTCTGGAAGAGATTGTGTAAAATTGGCCTTAATTTTTCTTTAAATGTTTGGTAAAATTTTCCAGTGAAACCATCTTTGCATGGAGATTTCTTTTTTTGAGGATATTTTAATAATAAATTCCATTTCATTGATAGTCATGGGATTATTTAAGTTATCTATTCCATCTTGGTTGAACTGTGATCATGTGTACATTCTGAAGAATTGCTGCATTTCTTCTAAGTTGTAGAATTCATGAGTGTATTCATAGAGTCCCTGATTATCATTTTAACAGCCACAGGATCTGTAGTGACAGCCCTTGTTTCATTCCTGATGGTGGTGATTTTCATCTCTCTGTGTCAATCTTGCTAGAAAATGAAGAATTTTCTTGATTTTCTTCCAAAGAACTACCTTTTTGTTTCATTGATTTTTCTCTTGTTATTTTCCTGTTTTCAATTTCATTGGTTTATACTCATATCAGTACTATTTACTTCCTTCTACTGTCTTTGGATATAGTTAACTTCTCTATTTAGTCTCCCAAGTTAGAACTTAGATTATTGATTTGAGACCTTTCTTTTCTGATGTAAGCATTCAGTATTATAAATTTCCCTGTCACCACTATTTTAGCAATGCCCACATATTTTAATGTGTAAAAATTTTGATAGTAAAGAAAGAGAGAGAAATGGCCCAGGAGTAGGGTAGTGTGTGTGTGTGTGTGTGTGTGTGTGTGAGAGAGAGAGAGAGAGAGAGAGAGAGAGAGATGTGTCCATAGAACTTAAGGTAAATAACCTGGAACTTTAGGAACCAACTTGGTCAAATTCAGTGTGAATGGGAAACCGGAAGTTGCAAATGAATAAATATGGTTTGATTCTTTTCTTGGAAAAAAAATGTAAATATACAAAAGAACACTAAATGCAACAAAGGGGGCTTCCCACCATCATCCAAATCCGTGTGCTGCTCACGCCGGTGCATTTCAGGAGACAGAGAAACGGCTCTTGTGACTGTTGTTGGGTTTTAACGTTTGCGGTGCTTCCCAAGGAGAAGCACTGTGTCTTCCCGAAAAACCACAGAGGAGCTCTGACGAGATCTCATTTCTGGTGAGAAACTGCTCCCCATGCCCTAGAGGTGTCATGTCTTTCGTCACCACTGAGCAGCTACTGACCCTTCAAAATCAGTGTCTGCTCTGATGTGATGTGTCTTATCATCATTCAAATAAATGTGTCCTTCCTCACTTTAAGTAAATGGGGGGGGGGGTCCTGGTGGCCCTGTTCCCTCCTCGCACCACACAGAGGTGGCCCCATGTCTTAGGGGTCAGGGGACATAGGCTCTCCCAAAGCACAGTGGCCCCAGGCTGCATCCTGCCCACCATTTGGTTAGGACTGTCAGCACCGCCTTAGGGGCAGGAGCAAGGACAGCTCCTCCTACAGAGATCACGCACACACACGGGGACACCTGCACAGCAACCACCAACCCAGAGAAAGGACGGCCATCAGCTCTAACTCAGCCTCCACAGTCGGATCCGGAAACCCAGAGGCAACACACACACACACACACACACACACCCCACTTGGATCAGACCACACTGCTCGCAGGGGCTGGAACCGGCCGGGGGACAGGATAGCCAGCTCGCCACCAAAGCATCAGCCGTGGCCAGCTCCCGCTCGTGTCCCCTCACCAGGCTGGGGGACAAGGCTGGCGTTAATGGTCCCCTGGGTAGTCTGCCAGCCACCTGCATACGTTCATCCAGAATGCTTAGTAAATGCAGAGTCCTGGGCCCCTGTCTGCCACACCCCACACACTCGTGATCGGGCTCAGGACGTGCACTTACCGAGCTCCCACGTTCGCCCTGAGGACCGGCTCAGAGTGGAACCAGGCGGTGGACACGCATGCGGATGGGCGCCCTGGTCTCCGCGGACGCTCTGAAGTGAGTGCATGAGCCCACACTGCGCTGTGGGGCGACCCAGAAATTCTTCCCGTATCCTGAGAAGCCGACTGTATGTGAGCGAGAACGGCTCGTGGACAATCGAGTTCATGTTGACAGCACGTGTCTACTGGCACTCCTACTTTGTCCACGTTTAGAGAGCGGCGCTGTTTCCTGCCTTCTGACCAGGAGTATTGATGGACACTCTCATGCCTCATCCGGCGTCTTGTGTAGTCCAAACCTAACATTTTTGCTAAAGCAGGAAAGCAAAGCCCTAGAGAGAGGGGTGTCACAGGCTTCCCAGATGGGGTGGATGCACGACTGACTGTGACATGCTGTGCCGCGCGGTCTGTGTCCACCAGGAGGAGGCGCCCGCAGCTCCCGCGCTGACCGTGCTCCGGAGCGTGAGCAGCGGACTTGGAAGCGCGTGAGCCTCGCCACGTGCCCTCCCTGCAGGGCACCCCAGGCAGGGGACGCAGGCGCCGTCTCCGTGGGCACCGGGCTGTGGGGGCTGCTGGCCTCGACCCAGTTCTCCCTCTGGGCCACCTCCCTGTCCACGCGTTTACTCTCAGGGTCCCCCCGCGCCCGGATCGTCTCGGGCCTGGGCTGTCCGCGCACCGCCCGGGGACGCCCGCCTCCCTGCCCGGCTCTCAGCGGCCGTGTCTCCTCCGGGGTCGGGGCCTTTCGCCCCAGAGAAGCTTCACCATTGAGCGTGCACGTCCGTCCCGGGCACCGTGGGCTCGTGCGTGTCACCCGGCTGCGCATCTGTCATCGGTGGGGCTGTCTGCCTCACGCACAGTGTCCGCCGCACCCCCGACGGGCGGGCTCCGCACCCCACGGAAGCGCCCCAAGTGCGCTCTTCTCCGTCAGGACGGGGACCAAGGGGGGCGGTCCCACAGGAAGGCAGCTCCCAGGGTCGTGTTCAGGGACCCGATAAATGAAAGTGGGAGCCAACAGGGTAACCGACGGCGACGGCTCCCGAGGCAGGACCTGGGGGCGGGGGGAGGGGCGCGGGAGCTGGGGGAGGGGGCGGGGCGGGACTGCTCGTTTGACTCTGGTTCCTCCAGATGGCTGAAGACGGGGTAACCACCGCAAGGCCGAGGCCGGGATTTAGGGCGCACGCAGCGGCTGCACTGTCTTCCCGGAAATACAAAGTCGTTAAGTTTTGTTTCAGAGACAACGAGGTGCACTCAGAGCTCCAAGACTTGCTTCATATGACTCTGGGAATCCGAAGAATGTCCCCTGCACTCCGCCCGTAGCGTCCGTTCCTGACCTCCCTCAGCCGGCCACACTCAGTGACCGCAATACCTGAGGTCCCTCGGGGTGAGGGCGTGGCTCTGGGGTTCCAAATCCAGGTCTTGCCCACCCTTTCCGTAGACCTTTCTGGCCCCTTTCCGTGGAGGTCTCCGTGCACGCAGGGCTGACTTGGGCGGGTGTGTTCAGGACGCCCCGGGGCGGGCATGGGAGTGGCCGGACAGGGGGCAGGTGCGGCCCACACATTGCTCAGACTCACACCTGGCCCCGGCTTCACGGCAGAAAGGTCGCCCCCTGGGGTCCCTGCGGGCGCCCGCGGGCTCCCTCTGGTGCGGAGCCGGTCCCTGCAGGTGCCTGGGCTGCCCCCCACCTCCCCGCCAGCGGCCGGTGGACTGACCTGGTCTCTGTTTCTAACATTTGGGTGACTCTCACAGTGTAGTCTCTAAATTAGCACTTTGCAAATGGTAATCATTCGTCAGGACACTCCCCCACGCGGGTGAGTTGTTTCTGTGTGTTGTAGCCAGTAATTCATGCGTTGAGCGCTGTTAAGTCCTCCTTGTCCTTCGAGGGGCAGGCCCCGTCCCCACGCTGGGTCCCCTTGCAGGCCCTGCTGAGGGTGTGCGTAGGCCCTTGGCCATGGGTGCCTTGCAGGGTCATGCCCAGGGAGCCTGCAGGCCCAGCCCCCAGGGCCCCCCCGCGTGGTGCTTGCTCCTCCTGCCGGCACTGCAGCTGCCGGGGAGGTTCTGGTCCAGAGCGGAGGGAGCGGGGGTCTGCCTGCAGGGCCAGGATCGCTGGCTCCACCCACCGCCTCTGTGCGGGGCACCCCACCATCTGTGCTAAGCCCCATTTCCTCCCCGGAGCAACGCCCGTGGGTGGGGGTGCCCACTCCCACTTCCTCTCTGTGGTGTCCCCGTTCCTTCTCAACAAGGGCTTCCGTTTTTGGGGGTACGCTGCCCTACTTAGGCCGTCCCCCGTCTGGGCTCCGAAGCGCTCTTCCTGTGGTGCAAGGCTGCGGGGACCTCGCCCTGCCGTCAGGCCTGCTGGTCCTTACCCCACGCCTCCCTCTGGCCTCCCCGCCCACCGTCCACATTTCTCTGGTCAGATGTGAGACTGCAATCTAAGG
This sequence comes from Lyroderma lyra, assembly GCA_004026885.1. Classification (NCBI taxonomy): domain Eukaryota; kingdom Metazoa; phylum Chordata; class Mammalia; order Chiroptera; family Megadermatidae; genus Lyroderma; species Lyroderma lyra. Next base: position 10,702 of record PVJL010017185.1, read on the forward strand.
ATGGACCTGGTATCCTCGAAACACATGTGTGCATGTGTGCTGTGTGTGTACATGTATGCTGTGTGTGCACGTGTGTGTGCATGTGTGTGTGCATGTGTGTACATGTGTGCTGTGTATACATGTGTGCTGTGTGTGCATGTGTGCTATGTGTGCATGTATGTACGTGTGCTATGTGTGCATGTGTGCTGTGTGTACATGTATGCTGTGTGTGCATGTGTGCTATGTGTGCATGTATGTACGTGTGCTATGTGTGCTGTGTGTACATGTATGCTGTGTGTGTGCATGTGTGTGCATGTGTGCTATGTGCTGTGTGTGTACGTGTGTGTGCATGTGTGCTATGTGTGCATGTATGTACGTGTGCTTGTGTGTGCATGTGTGTGCATGTGTGCTGTATCCTGTGTGTGTGCGCATGTGTGCTATGTGCTGTGTGTGTGCTATGTGTGCATGTATGTACGTGTGCTGTGTGCATGCGTGCTGTGTGTGTACGTGTGTGTGCTATATGTGTGTATACATGTGTGTGCATATGTGTATGTGTGTGTGTGCATGTGTGTGATTTGGGTAGAGGGAATAGCTTCAGTGTTTCATCCTGCACTCTGTCCATCACTAGAGTGTTTTTTGAGCACCTACTGTGTACCAGGCACTGACGTAGGTGCTGGAGACACAGCAGTGGACAAGCTGCCGGCACGGGGCTCACTCAGTCCGGTGGGCTGTGCTTTCCTGTGATGCCCACATCACTGTAAAACTGTATGACGTCAGGCATGAGGACTCTCTCCTGAAAGTGACGGGCTGGGCAGTGTGTGTCTGGCTGTCCCTCCAGTGCCCTGAGGACACAGAAGAGGGACAGTATGCACTTGTGTGTGCACATGTGTGCATGCAGGTGCAGGTGTATGCATGGGTGTGCACGGGTGCGCACACACCTGGCTGTGTGATCCCCTCCGCCCCTCACTGGTCTCTCTGGCACAGAGAACCGCAGACATTCGGGTAATGAGCTCTCAGCGCACCTTGTCTGGGCACGGCCCCCAACTCGAGGACAGCCGACCCAGGTGCAGGGCACGTGGGGGTCCACACCCATCCTTGCGGGACTCCAGGTGCGGTTACCCGCCACAGGGCCCCGAGTTCCCCGTGTGGCCCCCCCCTCGTCCCCAGGACGACAGCAAGTGGGGTTCAGAGAGGCCGGGGACCACCTGAGGCCGCGGGCTGCAGTGGGGACTGGAGCTCAGACCTGCTCCCGCCTCCTCACACCCTCGTTCTCCATGCGTCCTGTGCCATCGCTGGACGTGACACGGTCACTTGGAGTCTGTGATTAGCGTCCAGTAAGACATGCTGTGATTAGGGCCGTGCAAGGATTAAGAGGCGTCGTTACGATTCTGTCGGGGGTCAGGTGAGTGCATCACAGTGATCACGCTCTGCCCAGGTGTTTGTGTTTGCAGATCACGTTCTGGGTTCCCCATAAAAGCATTCCTGGACGGTCGTAATTGTAACGAGGCAATAAAATCGCGAGGCCCCGACCTGCGGTACCGGAACACTGCCCTCTGAGAGGCCTTGGCGTTTCTGCACCTTAAAGGGACCACCTAGAACCTGAAGGGCGTGCAGAAACCCCTTGGAAAGGTCAAGTTCCCAATGCAAACTTACTGCCAGGCGTAGTTCACAATACAGGTTATGTGCCCTAGAAATCTGTCACTTAAATGCCATCTTTAATAGCAGACCTTTAAAGGACACCGAGTTTCATGACGTGCTTCGGCAATGCTCCATTATTCACTGTCGCTCTGCGGTAGTTTCCCCAAGAACGGAAGGGGCGGGGCGTGTGCTTCGAGTGTTTGGTGCGCACGCTGAGAGGTGTGAGTGACACGAAGGACGAAGTGCCCCTCTGACCTTGCCGTGGACCTCTTCTCCTTAATTCACCCAAGACTCACTGCGTCGAGAAGTCCTTTCTCTGAAGAAACGAGGTGCCTTGCGCACGCGCCCCAGTCTGTTCAGAGCCGAGCGTGAACTGGAACTGCAGGGAAGGTGTGCTGTGCTGTGGCCGCCAGTGCCACACGTGGGGCACCTGCTGCGCGAACCCGTGGGACCGGGTCCTTCTAACCCAGGAGCGCCGTCAGCTGTAAGGCGAGAAGCGGACGCCTCAGCTTACCCCCCGGACCTCCCTGGCGCACCTCACCCGTCGTCACGGCTGCCACCCAAGCTCTCCGACTCCAAACCCAGAGTCCTTTGTGTGGCATCATACTGTCTTGGGACCGGCGTCCCTCCCTTTTCATTCAACAACGTAACTATCACCTATCGTGTCCTAAGAAGTAAGGACTGGCCCAGGAAAATGGTGCTCGCCCGTGTGCAGACGTGAAGCCCAGCAGCGTCGGAGCCGTGTCTCCCACGGGCCTACGGTGGGGTTGATGACCATGCACAGCATTCTTTTCCCTGATTAGAATCTGGAAGGTTCTGGAAGGTTCTGGAAGGAAGTCACCCAGTGGAATAGTGCAGGCCAGTGTGAGGACGAGGCCCCCATTAGGAGATGGGCTCTGAGCCGTGTATCCTGCAGGACCACGGTGGGAACGGTAATTAGGATCTGGAGACGTTAGGTCAAGTGCGTCCAGCCCGCGGCCTGTGGGCCACGTGCGGCCCAGGACGGCTCTGAGTGCGGCGTGGTGTGTTTCACATGTGGCCCAAGACAGCTCTTCCAGCGCGGCCCAGGGAAGCCACGAGGCCGGACAGCCCTGCGTTGGATCAGCTCCTGGACCCACTGTCCCCTCTGTTTTCGGAAATCCTGGGGTTTTTTCAGCCAACACTCAGACTGCAGCTCCGTTTGGCCGCAGGCCACGTGCGAGCCCATGGCCTGAGCTGACACATCCCTTCCCTGACGCAGCTGCCAGGGGCCGTCACGCCTGCTGCGTGGGAACGTGTGAGCTGTCGGCGGTGGACGGAACTCACGGGCCTTCCTCCGCTCTGCGCTTCCCAACTCAGGCTGCGAGCTACGGCCACAGCGCTCCTCAGGTTTCCTGTCACCAGCACCGGTGTCCGGGGTCGCGTCTCACACGTGTCCCTGCAGTGATGGCATACGTGTGGCTGTGTCCCCTCTGTCACCGGCGCCAGTATTGGGGTCGTGTCTCACACATATCCCTGTGGTGATGGCACACGCATGGCTGTGTCCCCTCTGTCACCAGCACTGACATCCAGGGACACATCTCACACGTGTCCCTATGGTAAGGGCACACACATGGCTCCCTTCCATGCCACAGGAGGCCAAGGCCATGGAGGGCAGGGGACAGGGCCGGTCACAGGAGGCAGAGCGCCTGCTGGGGTTTATCACCCCCCTGACTAATGGCTTGTGTCCTCAGGTGCCTGTGAAACATTAACCAGACATTTCCACAAGTCCTCCCGGAAGTGACCGTCACCCTCCTGGGTTCACAACAAGGAGGAAGTGGGGCCCAAACCCCAGAGGGGCTGGGGCCGCCTGCCCACCAGAGGGGTCCACCCTGGGCACCCTCACCTGCCTGTCCCCGCTGCCAGGCCTCCGGGGGACAATGGGGAGGGCACGCCTGCCATGCAGGCTGAGCACAGAGGCCCGGGGACCCGCCTCCACTGGACGGCGGCCAGGACTGCCAAGTCTCCTGCTGCCCGCCCCCACCCCAGGCAGGGCGTGCCCTGCGCCCCAGCCGGCTCGCGCCCTGAGTCACAGGGCCGGTCTCGGCGTGCCCCAGGGCCCCGCGGCCGTGCAGGTGCTCGGGCTGGCCGGCTGCCTGGGACTTTCTATTTTTACACCGAGAAGCTCGCCTCTCCCCACGAGAGCCGAGGGAACCAAACAGCTTACTGACCGTGCACTTGGGAACGGGTCACCCACACAGCCCGAACGCACATCTCCTCGAAGCACGAAAGAGCCACCGTATGGCCTGCAGAGACCCGCTTGGCTGCAGGTGACATGGGTGACGTTACGGCCGCACCACAAGCCGGGAAGTCCAGAATCTGGAACCTGCGGCCCCGTCCTGACAATGGCTTTATCCTCACCGTCAGCTGATGCTGTGAGTGGCGGGTCCAGGAGGCCACAGTCCCAGCGCCGGCGACTGCCCGTCCCCGCGGTTCCGGGCTTCTCGTTTGAAAAGGCTCTTGAGGCAGTGTCACTCCTCTCCTGAGCCGGGAGAAAAGGGACAGTGGTAACTAGCCCACAGTGTCACCTGCCGCCCCAGAGCAAACCTTCCTGTCCCCAAACCTAGCAGCTGCTTTCTCAGACACTGCCTATGTGAGTGAGCCCAGACTGAGTTCTGGAACTTTCTGTGTTGATAAGGGCTCCTGAGCACGGCTGAGAGGCGAGGGCCCTACCCGCTGTCCTGCAGACGCTCTCAGGTGGACGTGACCTTGTCCTGGGAGCAGGCTGGGCAGTCCGTTCTGGCTGCTGTCACAGAACGCTGCCATCTGGGGGCTTCTGAGTCATAAAAGCTGACGTCTTCACGCCGCAGGTGACCACGTAGAGACCCCACGGCGTGCAGGGCCCCTCGGAAGGTTCAGGGTCAGTGTCTGGGGAGGGCCCTCTTCCCGGCTCACAGGTGGCGTCTCCTCGCTGTGTCCTCACCTGGGGAGGGGGAGGGGCTCTCAGGGGTCTCCTCAGTGAGGACATGGACCCCATTCAGGAGGACTAAGCGCCCCCCCAAGGCCCTCACCTTAGAATTTTGGGGAAACACAAACACATGCTGTGTGGCACAGGCCTTCCGGCATCTCGGGCGAGTGTGCTCAGGGCGCAGAATCGAATCAGCACGCAGACGCACGGAAGGACATCCTTTGTGTCCTGCGGGATGCCACCTCACCTGGCACCCAGCAGTGCCACCAGGAAGGTCCTGCTGTAACAGACGAGTCGTGCTCGGTCACTCCCTGTTGCACTAAACACTGCTCACCCCCAGGGCCTTTGCGCCTGGAGCACGTTTCCCCCTCGGAAGGGCCCCCCGTGTCTCCACTGGCACCTCCACCCACCCTGGGGGTCTCCGTCTACATGCCACGTCCCCTCCCGAATGGATTCCCAAGGCGGCTGTCACAAAGAGCCACAGACCGGCCTGCTTAAAGCAGACACTGACTGTCTCACAGTTCCGGAGGCCCCAAGTCCAAACTCACGGTGCCGGTGGGGCCGTGCTCCCTGTGAAGCCCCCAGGGAGACCTGTCCTCCCTCCCAACAGCTTGGTGGCAGCGAGCCATCCGGTGTCCCTTCCCTTGTGGTCCTGACCACCGCTGAGCTCCGTGGGGGATGGTGACCGGCAGGCACGGGGCTGACACCGCACAGCGGCCGGCGTGCACTTCTCAGCAGCCGTCAGTCACCGCGCGACGTGAGGTCGGGACGGAGCAGGCCCGCGTGTCTGCGTGAGGACAGGCCCTGCGACGGCCGTGCCGGCATTCTCTCCGGGCTCCGCGTTGGAGGGGGTCTCGCGGCTCTCCCGAGTGTCACTTAGAGTGCAGGATTCCGTAGCTCTGCCGTAGCACGTTTTCCACTCAGACAGGTTCACGATGTCAACAACACCCGGGGGGCCCCCGCTTCTAACTACAACTTACTCCTAGAGGCATTCTGACGCTTAGACCTAGATTCAGTCCAAACTTCGCTTTCTCAGCAAAAAAGTGGGGATAAACCTTCCAGGGGGACCCCTGAAAATACATGACTTAAGGGAGACAGCACATCGCCGTAGATTAATCCTGCATCTCCCAGAGACACTCATTTTAGGAAGTGCGTTCCTGAACGGGGACTCACAAAAAAAGACCAAATAGTGTTGCGTCACCAACAGCATCTTATGAAACAGGCGCCAAAACCGCCGTGTGTGGGGGCACAGCCCCCGCACCCCATTTCCTGTGACATGCGCGTCCATGCAGCTGCGGGGGTGGGGGGCCGGTCCCGTCCGTCTCCTCCCCGGGAAGGTTTGGGGAGACGCGTCCGGTGGCAGGCGACCCCATCGAGGAAGCCCCCCTCTCTCGGAGGCCTGGACCTGAGGCCTCCTCTGTGTCACGGGGCGCTCAGTGACACGAGGGATCGTGCAGTCACCACGTGGCCTGTACGCAGGTACCGCAGCAGCAGCCCTCTGGGTGTCCCAGCACCGGGAGCCTTGTCACGCCCGGGCGGGCGGCCTCGCGGCCTGGGACCGCTCATTCCCTTGCCGCCCCGACGGTAGCGTCTTAATACTCTTACTTTGCAGTTAGGGTTGCCACACAACGTCACGTGCGTTCCAGGCGTGCCACGTAGTGGTCGGACATTTACATGCCTTACGAAGCGAGCCCCCCGGTGAGGCTGGTGCCCCCGACACCGTGCAGCTACCACAATGCCATTACCACACTCGCTGCGCTGCACCTGCCCACTCAGCGTGCTCTTGGACTTGCAGAGCTGTGCCCCGCCCTGCACCTGGGTGACTGTGAGGGGACAGGAGCTGCATGGGGGCTCCTGTGTGACGTCACTTCTGCTCCCCAGGAACCACTGGACTTCTTACTCCTTTCCCTTCCCTGAAGTTGGCAGCTTAAAAGTGGGTGTCCACACATGTGGGGACCCACAAGACAGCTCCACCCTGGTTGCAGGCACCTGTGGGGGACGAAGACCAGGCAGCCTCCACGCCCCCCCGAGCCCCTCGGGTGGGTTTCCTCTCATCAGGGCAGTGACAGGGCTGTCCTTATGGCCACTGCATAGCACCGAGGCTCACAGAGCTGCAGGGATGCTCCCAGGTCCCCCTCAGTGCCCGGTTAGCGCCTTCAGGAGCTGGAACTGCCCGGAGCGCACGACGGGTCACCGCGCTCCAAGGCTCGGCCCAGCGTGCCCAGCACTCAGCCGCATGCGGCTGTGGGATTTCTCTGCAAGTCTTCGGGGTGGCCATCTCCTCCGGGGCAGCAGAGCCTTTAGCAAAACTGCGGCCGAAGAGGCTGCCAATGTGGACCCCTAACTTCCACGGCACGTGCTTAATTTTAGCCCTGCAGCTGGCATGCGGGTGCACAACCGCGTCCACGTGGCAGTGGGCACTGATCCAGGGGCTGTTTGGAAACTTCATCCAGAACTGATTTCGGCCTGAGCAGGGTGTCCTGAACCACTGAACCACGTGATCCTCGGTCAGCGTTCCACAGGAAGCTGCTTCGGGCACCCAGAGTGCTTCCGGCTCAGCCTGGCCTCAATGTGTTCTGCCACGCATGTGCCACCCTGTCCTCTGGCTGTCACAGTTAGATTAACTGCAGGAGTGAGATGGCATGAGGACGACCTGCAACGTCGGCTCTTCTGTGAGCAGATGGTGCTTGTCAGCCTCTGACACAGCCCAGCTGCTGGGGCTGGGTGCTCCGTCCCGTCACAGTGGGGGTGTGGCTGCTGTGAGCCCACATGCTGTCCCTTTGTAGCGCACATGTCATCCCCATACAGCACACGCCATCCTCATGCAGCACACGCCGTCCCCGTACAGTGCACGCCGTCCCCATGCAGCACACGCCGTCCCCGTGCACACACGCTGTCCCCGTGCACACACGCTGTCCCCGTGCACCATACAGCACACGCCATCCCCATGCAGCACACGCCGTCCCCGTACAGCGCACGCCGTCCCCGTGCACACACGCCGTCCCTGTGTATACTCCTCACCACTGTGCTACACGGTGACGATGACCACGGTGCCCGCTGTGCTTTGAAACCATCTTCCCAGTGACACGGGGCCCCAGCCTACGCCGGTTGTCGGTTTGCTTTCTAGTCTGTCCGCCCCGGCCAGCACGTACACGGTGCATTAAGGCTACAGCCTGCCCGCTCTGAATGCCACCGGTCAGGTCAAGTCTGTCTCCATTGATCAGACGCCCAGTCTCACTAGTGTTGCACACACGCAGGGCCGGCCCCGGGGTTTGTTACTTGGACCTAGTCCGTGTCCAGGAGCCCTGAGTTTTCTCAATGCCGATTGAAGTAGTTCGGAACCGGCCTCCCAAGGGCCGCCTGCAAGCTCTGCCGAGAGGCGTGGGAGGTGCTGACCGGGTCGCGCTGTCCTGGGAGAAACACGACGTCTGTGCCAGGAGCCGGGGCAGCTCTGGGCTTAGGTTTCAGCTGCTTCAGAGGTTCCCTGCGCGAAAACAGCCTCCCTGGTCCGCACGCAGCACCCCAGTACCCACCCCTCCCGCGGGGGGCTGCCCTCCGGAGGCGGCACGGTGTGCTGGGACGTGCCTGGCACCAGTGGGAGACGGAGGGGGGAGGCAGGTGGGCGGGGAGAGGACGGGCCAGGTGGTGCTGGG
>PVJL010017186.1:0-18911 GCA_004026885.1 Lyroderma lyra
AAGAGGCTGTCTTTTCCCCATTGTATGTTTTTTGCTCCTTTATCGAAAATTATTTGTCCATAAATTTGTGGGTTTATTTCTGGGTTTTCAGTTCTATTCCATTGGTCTCTATTTCTGTTCTTCTGCCAGTACCAAGCTGTTTTGACTATTGATGCTTTGTAATATAAATAGAAGTCAGGAAGTGTAATGCCACCAGCCTGATTCTTTTTATGTAGTATTACTTTGGCAATTCGAGGTCTTCTATGGTTCCATATAAATCTAATAATTCTTTTACCTATTTCACGAAAGAATGATTGTGGGATTTTGATGGGTATTGCATTAAATCTGTAGATTGCTTTGGGCAGAATGGCCACTTTAACAATGTTAAGTCTTCCTATCCATGAACAGGGGATATTTTTCCACCTCTTAAAGTCTGTTTCAATTTCTTTCAAAAGTGTCTTATAGTTGTCTGTGTATAAGTCTGTCATGTTGTTTGTTAAGTTAATTCCCAGGTATTTCATTCTTTTTGTTGTGATAGCAAAAGGAATTGACTCCCTCATTTCTTTTGCTGTGGATTCGTTGTTTGTATAAAGGAATGCTGTTGATTTTTGTAATTGATTTTGTATCCTGCAACTTTACTATATTCGTTAATTGTTTCTAATAGTTTCCTGGTGGAATCTTTGGAATTTTTTGTGTAAAGGATCATGTCATCCGCAAATAGTGACAATTTGACCTCTTCTTTTCCAATTTGGATACCTTTGATTCCTTTCTCTTGCCTGATTGCTGTGGCTAGAACTTCCAGTACTATATTAAATAGCAGTGGTGACAGGGGGCATCCCTGTCTTGTTCCTGATTTGAGGGAAATAGGTTTCAGGTTTTCCCCATTCAGTATGATGTTAGCCGAGGGTCTCTCATATATGGCCTTTATTATGTTGAGATAATTTCCTTCTATACCTATTTTATTTAGTGTTTTGATCATAAATGGATGTTGTACCTTGTCGAAAGCTTTTTCTGCATCAATTGAAATGACCGTATGGTCTTTATCTTTGATTTTGTTTATGTGGTATATCACATTGATTGATTTTCGTATGTTGAACCATCCTTGTGCTCCCAGGATGAATCCCACTTGATCATGATCTTTTTGATGCATTGTTGTATTCTGTTTGCTAATATTTTGTTCAGGATTTTCGCATCTGTGTTTATCAGAGATATTGGTCTATAGTTTTCTTTTTTTGTGTTGTGTTTGCCAGGCTTTGGTATTAGAGTAATGTTGGCCTCATAGAAAGAGCTAGGAAGTATTGCTTCCTCTTCAATTTTTTGGAAGAGTCTGAGGAGGATAGGCGTTAATTCTTCTTTGTTTTTTTTTTTTTAAATTCATTTTTATTGTTAGACTTATTGGGGTGACATCTGTTAGCAAGGATTACATAGGTTTCAGGCATATAATTCTACAGTGCATTGTCAACTTGATGTATAATAAGTTCATGACCTAATGTGACTTCTCTTTCCATCACGTTTAATTCTTCTTTGAATGCTTGGAAGAACTCGTTGGTGAAACCATCTGGTCCAGGGCTTTTGCCTTTAGGGAGATTATGTATAGTCTTTTCAATCTCATTGCTATTGATTGGTCTATTTAGATTATCCAGTTCTTCTTGGTTCAGTCTTGGTAGGCTATAAGTTTCTAGAAACTTGTCCATTTCTTCTAGATTGTTAAATTTTGTGGCATAAAGTCCTTCATAATATTTTCTTATAATCCTTTGTATTTCTGTGGTGTCAGTGGTAATTTCTCCCCTTTCATTTCTAATTTTGAATATTTTTGTCCTTTCCTTTTGTCCTTTGGTTAGTCTCGCCAGGGGTTTGTCAATTTTGTTGACTTTCTCAAAGAACCAGCTCTTCGTAATGTTAATTTTTTTCTATTGTCTTTCTGTTCTCTAATTGGTTTAGCTCTGCTTTAATTTTTATTATTTCTTTCCTTCTGCTGACTTTGGGTTTTGTCTGCTCTTCTTTTTCGTGTTCTTTAAGATGGGATGCTAAGATGTTTGCTTATGATTTTTCTTGTTTCTTAAGATAGGCCTGTAATGATATAATTTCCCTCTTATTACTGCTTTCGCTGTGTCCCAATAATTCTGATACGTTGTATTATCATTGTCATTAGTTTCTATGAATTTTTTAATCTCATCTTTTATTTGTTCTTTTATCCAGTCCTTTTTTAATAAGCTGTTGTTGAATCTCCATGTATATGTGGCTTTTTCTGCTTTCCTTTTACCGTTGATCTCCAATTTCAAAGCTTTGTGGTCTGAGAATACACTTGGTATGATTTCGATCTTCTTGAATTTGCTGAGGCTACTTTTGTGTCCCAGCATATGGTCTATTCTTGAGAATGTTCCATGCGTACTAGAAAAGAAGGTGTACTCTCTTTTTGCTGGATGAAGTGTCCTGTAAATGTCAATGATGTGCAGTTGCTGTAATGTGTCATTTAGAGCTGTTATTTCCTTATTTATTTTCTGTTTGGATGATCTGTCCATGGCTGTTAGTGTGGTGTTTAAGTCCCCCACTATGATTGTGTATTCATCAGTTTCTCCTTTCAAGTCTGTTAGTACTTTCTTTGTATATTTTGGTGCATCCTGGATGCGATCATATATGTTGATTATTGTCAAGTCTTCTTGTTGTTGCATTGTACCTTTTATCATTATGTAATGACCATCTTTTTCTTTTACTATCTTTTTTAACTTGAAGTTTATTTCATCAGATATCAGTATGGCCACACCTGCTTTTCTCTGGTTACCATTTGCTAGCAGTATTTTATCCCATCCTTTCACTCTGAGCCTGTGTTTGTCCTTACAGCTGAGGTGTGTTTCTTGGAGACAGCATATGGATGCATTCTGTTTTTTAATCCAGTCTGCTACTCTGTGTCTTTTTATTGGTGAGTTCAGTCCATTGACATTTAGAGTGATGATCGATATGTGAGGATTTCCTGTGGCCATTACTTATTTCTTTCTTTGTTTTTGTTTGTTTGTTTGTTTCTTTGTTTATTTTTGTTTCTTTCTTGTTGCCCCAACTTTGTTCCATTTTTCTTGATGTTTTTTTCAGGCTGAAGAACCTCCTACAGTATTTCTTGGAGTGCTGGCTTCGTGCTGGCAAATTCCCTCAGCTTCTGTTTGTCTGAGAAGGTCTTTATTCCACCTTCATATCTGAAAGATAATTTTGTTGGATAATTTATTCTTGGTTGGAAGTGTCTCTCTTTTAAATTTTTGAATATTGGATTCCACTCTCTCCTGGCTTGTAGAGTTTCTGCTGAGAAATCTGATGCCAGCCGGATGGGTTTTCCTCTAAAGGTTATAGTTCTTTTTTCCTTGACTCCCTTGAGAATTGTATCTTTGTCTTTAGTTTTGGACATCTTTAGTACCATGTGTCTTGGAGAAGATCTGTTGGAGTCCAGGTATCTGGGGGACCTGTTTTCTTCTTGAACTTGGGGTTCCAGATCTTTCCGTAGGTTTCGAAAGTTCTCATCTACGATTTGTTTGAGTATGCTCTCTGTAGATTGCTCTGCCCCCTCTTCTATTCCTATTATCCTGATGTTATTTTGTCTCATGGAGTCGGATATTTCTTGCAGAGTTCTTTCAATCCTTTTGGTTCTATATTCCCTCTCTTCCTCTTTCTGAGCTGTTTCTATGTTCTGGTCTTCAATATCACTAATTCTTTCCTCCATCTGGTTGGTCCTGTTTCCTATGGCAGTTATTTTATTTCTCACTTCTTTTATGGTATTATTTATTTCTCGTATTTCCGTCTCAATCTTTCTTATGTTTTCAATTTCTTTGTTAAATGGTTCTTTTTGTTCACAGAGTTCCTTTTTTATGTCGTTTATATCCTTTTTTATATTATTTATCTCAGCTATGGTGTTCTGCCAATAGGTTTTCATTTCTCTCACGGCCTTTAGAATGGCTGCGTTAAATTCTCTGTCACTTAAATCTGACCATTCCAGTTGTAACAAGCTGTCTTCTGGGTGAATTTCACGTTCTTCCTGAGGAGTTTTTGTTTTTAAGGAATTCATCCTGTCCACTGGGTTCTTCCTCTTTGACATGAGGGCTTTATGTTCAGTGCCCAGATTATTGCTTTTGTGGTGTCTTGCTGTAGGGCAGTCACTAGGTGGCACTGAGGGTCAAGTTTCGGGGGAGAGGGGGCTGTTTGTTTCTTGTTTTTGATGTCCTACCGTGTTTGGAGGCTATGCGTATATATCCTGGGGAGAGGCCAACAAAAGGCATTCCAAAGGCCGCTCTGCCTTCTGCCCTTTGCTGGGGAAGCTGTTTCAAGGCTTGTTTCTGCTGGCTGGGGTGAATCCTATCAAATCAGTCTTTCTTCCCAACCCTGATTCAGCACCTGGCTGTCTAAGGGCTCACACTGCTTTCAGAACCCTGAGGTGCACAAGGAAGTGCACGCTCCATAAGTCCAAAACTGTGGCCCTGGCCTGGGACAGCAGGGTCGCCTTTGCAGCTGGCTGGGAACAGGAACTGCAGCCCTGTGTAGGTCTCCAGGGGACTTAGAGCTGGGGTGTCATCTTTTCAGTTCACAGTTCTCGCTCAGCCCTTCTACCAATCAAACGTTCCAGAGGCTGGCTCCCAAGCTCTGTCCCCATCTCCCCAGTCTCTCTCCCCTCCCCCAACTCTGCAGCTCAGAATAGTCAGCAGGGATCGTGTCCTGTTGTGGTCTGTCTCTGCCTCCTTCCCTCTCCCTGACTCGCCCCCTTCTCGCCAACCTTCAGGTGTTTACTTGCGATTTGTGGATTTCTCAGCAGCCATTTTGTCACTCAGTGTCCTTTTTCTTGGTTCCTGGACGGCCGTTCAATTGTGTATTCTGGGAGAGGCTTTAGGGACCTCCTTTCCAGTAGCCATCTTGTCTTCTTCCCAGCAATTCTTATTCCTTGTCTTGTTGATAACAGCCATTCTAACATGTGTGAGGAGATATTTCATTGTGGTTTTGATTTGCATTTCCCTGATAGCTAATGTGGATGAGCATTTTTTCATATGTCTGCTGGCCATTTGTATTTCCCTGTGGGAGAAGTGTTTAGTTCTGTTTAATTCTTCTGCCCACTTTTTAATTGCATTGTTTGTTTTTGTTGTTATGTCGCATTAGTTCTTTATATATTTTAGATATTTGACCCATATGTGATGCATTGTTTGCAAGTATTTTCTCCCATTCAGTTGGCTGTGTCTTTGCTTTGTTGATGCTTTCTTTTGCTGTGCAGAAGCTTTTTAGTTTGATATAGTCCCATTCATTTATTTTTGCTTCTACTTCCCTTGCCTTTGATGTCAGGTTCGTGAAGAATTCCTTGAGCCCTAGGTCTATAAGTTTAGTACCTATGTTTTCTTCTATACAGATTATTGTTTCAGGTCTTATATGAAGATCTTTAATCCATTTTGAGTTAATTTTTTTTAATGTGGGTAGTTCCCTGGATGGGAATCGAATCCAGGTTGCAACATTGACAGCATTAAAGCCTACCCAGTACACCACCAGGGAACTCCTAATTTTTATGTATGGTGAGAGTTCACAGCTGAGGTTCATTCCTTTGCTATGATGTTTTTCCAGCTTTCCCAGTGCCACCTACTAAAGAGGCTGCCTTTTCCCCATTGCATATTTTTTCCTCCTTTATAAAAAACTATTTGTCCATAAAATTGTGGATTTATTTCTGCATTTTCAGTTTTGTCCCATTGATCTATGTTTCTATTTTTCTGCCAATACCAAGATGTTTTGACTATTGATGTCTTGTAATATAAATTGAAGTCAGGGAGTGTAATGCCAACAGCTTTATTTTTTTTATGTAGTATTTCTTTGGCAATTCAGGGTCTTTTATGGTACCATATGAGTCTGATAATTCTTTTATGTATTTTGTGAAAGTATGGTTGTGGGATTTTGATAGGTATTGCATTAAATATGTAGATTGCTTTGGTCAAAATGTCTGTTTTACCAATGTTAAATCTTCCTATCCATGAGCAGGGGATATTTTTTCACCTCTTAAAGTCTGTTCCAATTTCTTTCAAAAGTGTCTTTTACTTTTATGTGTATAAGACTGTCACGTTCTGTTTTAAGTTAATTCTCAGGTATTTCATTCTTTTTGTTGTGATAGCAAAAGGAATTGACACCCTCATTTCTTTTTCTGAGGATTTGTTGTTTGCATATAGGAATGCTGTTGATTTTTGTACATCGATTTTGTATCCTGTGACCTTACTGTATTCATTTATTGTTTCTAATAGTTTCCTGGTGGAATATTTGGAATATTTTATATAAAGGATCATGTCATGTGCTAATAGTAACAATTTGACCTCTTCTTTCCCAATTTGGATACCTTTTATTCTTTTCTGTTGCCTGATTGCTGTAGCTAGAACTTCCAGTAGTTAATTAAATAGCAGTGGAGGGGGGCATTTCTGTCTTGTTCCTGATATTAGGGGACTAAGCTTCAGCTTTTCCCCATTCAGTATGATGTTAGCTGAGGGTTTGTCATATATGACCTTTATTATATTGAAATGCTTTGCTTTTATACCTATTTTATTTAGTGCTTTTGTCATAAACAGATGGTATATCTTGTTGAAAGTTTTTTCTGCATCAATTGATATGACCACATGGTCTTTATTTTTTTATGTTGAACTATCCTTGTGCTCCTGGGATGAGTCCCACTTGATCATGATGTATAATGGTTTTGATGCATTGTAGTATTCTTTTTGCTAATATTTTGTTTAGGATTTTTGCACCTGTGTTCATCAGTGATATTGGTCTGTAGTTTTCTTTTGTTGTGTTGTCTTTACCAGGCGTTGGTATTAAGGTAATGTTGGCCTCATAGAATGAGTTAGAAAGTATTGCTTCCTCTTCAATTTTTTTGGAAGAGTGTGAGGGGGATAAGCATTAATTCTTTGAATGCTTGGTAGAACTTGTTGATGAGAACATCTCATCCAGGTCTTTTGCCTTTAGGGAGATTATGGATAGTCATTTCAATCTCTTTGATATTGATTGGTCTATTTAGGTTATCCCGTTCTTCTTGGTTCAGTCTTGGTAGGCTATAAGTTTCTAGAAACTTGTCCATTTCTGCTAGGTTGTTAAATTTAGTGGCATAAAGCCCTTCATAATATTTACTTATAATCCTTTGTATTTCTATGGTATCAGTGGTAATTTGTTCTTTTTCATTCCTACTTTTGGACATTTGTGTCATTTCCTTTCATCCTTTGATTATTCTAGCCAGGTTTTTGTCAATTTTTTTTGACTTTCTTGAAGAACCAGGTCTTTGTAACATTAATTTTTTTCTACTGTCCTTCTGTTCTCTAATTGGTTTAGCTCTGCCTTAATTTTTATTATTTCTTTCCTTCTGCTGACTTTGGGTTTTATCTGGTCTTCTTTTTCTAGTTCTTTAAGATGGCACGCTAAGGTGTTCACTTGTGATTTTTCTTGTTTCTTAAGATAGGCCTGTAATGATATAAATCTTTCTCTTATTACTGTTTTTGCTGTGTCTCAATAATTCTGATATGTTGTATTTTAATTGTCATTAGTTTCTATATATTCTAATCTTTTGTTTTATTTGTTCATTTATCCAGTCATTTTTAAATAAGATGTTGTTTAATCTCCATGTATATGTGTTTTTTTCTGCTTTCCTTTTACAATTCATCTCCAATTTTAAAGTATTGTAGCCTGAGAATACCCTTGATATCATTTTGATCTTCTTGATTTTGCTGAGGCTACTTTTGTGTCCCAGCACGTGATCTATCCTTTAGAATGCTCCATGTGCACTAGAAAAGAAGGTATAGTCTCTTTTTGCCTGATGAAGTGTCCTGTAAATGTCAATTATGTCCTATTGCTGTAATGTGTCATTTAGAGCTGATATTTTCTTATTTATTTACTGTTTGGATGATATGTCCACGGCTGTTAGCAGGGTGTATAGGTCTCCCGCAATGATTGTGTGTTCATCAGTTTCTCCTTTCAAATTTGTTAATAGTTTCTTTGTATATTTTGGTGCATTCTGGTTGGGAGAATATACATTAATTAGTGTCAAATTTTGTTGTTGTGTTGTGTCTTTTATCATTATGTAATATCCAGCTTTGTCTCTTGCTCTATTTTTTAACCTGAATTTTATTTAATCAGATATCAGTATGACAACTCCTGCTTTTCTCTGCATACCTTTTGCTCAGAGTATTGTTTTCCCCCACTTTTACTCTCAGTCTGTGTTTGTCCTTATGACTGAGGTGTGTCTCTTGGTGACAGTATCTGGATGGGATTTTAATCCAGTGTGCTACTCCGTGTCTTTATATTGGTGAGTTCAGTCCATTAACATTGAGAATGGTGATCGATGTGTAGGATTTCCTGTGGCCATTACTTTTTTGTTATTGTTTTAGTTTTGTCTCTTTCTTGTTGTCCCCACTCTATTCCATTTGTCCTCATGTTTTGTTTCAGGTTGTAGAGACTTCTTCAGTAGTTCTTGAAGTGCAGGCCTTGTGCTGGCAAATACCCTCAGCTTCTGTGTGTCTGAGAAGGTCTTTATTCCATCTTCATATCTGAAAGATAATTTTGCTGGATAATTTATTCTTGGCTGTAAATTTCTCTCTTTTAAAGTTTTGAATATTTGATTCCATTCCCTCCTGGCTTGTAGAGTTTCTGCTGAGAAGTCTGATGTCAGCTTGATGAGTTTTCCTGTAACGGTTATAATTCTTTTTTCCTAGCTGCCTTGAGATTTGTCTCTCTGTCTTTAGTTTTTTGACATCTTTAGTACCATGTGTCTTGGAGAAGATTTGCTAGGGTCCAGGTATCTAGGGGACCTGTTTTCTTCTTGAATTTGTGGTTCCAGATCTTTCTATAGGTTTGGAAATTTCTCATCTACTATTTGTTTGAGTATGCTCTCTGTAGAGTGCTCTGCTCCTTCTTCTAATTTTATTATCCTGATGTTGTTTTGTCTCATGGAGTCAGATAGTTCTTGCAGTGTTCTTTCAATCCTTCTGGTTTTACATTCCTTCTCTTTCTGTTTTTGAGATGTTTCCATGTTCTGATCTTCAATATCACTAATTCTTTCCTCCATCTGGTTGGCCCTGGTGCTTATGGCAGGTATTTCATTTCTCACTTTTTTCATTGTATTATTTATCTCTTGAATTTCCGTCTCAATCTTCCTTATGTTTTGAATTTCTTTGTTAAATTGTTACTTTTGTTCATGGATTTCCTTTCTTATGTCATTCAACTCACCTATGGTGTTCTGCCAGTATATTTTCATTTCTCTCAGACCCTTTAGTATGGCTACTTTAAATTTTCTGTCACTTAGTTCAGAATATTCTAGGTCTATGAGACTCTCTTCTGGATATTTTTCATGTTCTTTCTCCACAGCTTTAGATTTTAAGTAATTAATAATGTTTGTTGCGTTGTTCCTTTTTGGCATGAGGACATTATGTTCAGCAGAGCCCAGGATCCCTGATTAGTATTTTTGTGGTGTCTTCCTGTAAGGCAGACACTAGGTGGCACTGGGGTCCAAGTTTTCAGAAAGAGGGGTGTTGTTTAGGCATTATGGCTGGTGTCCAGCTGCGTTTGGAGGCAGTGTGCATCTATCTGGGGTCCCTCTGCTTCCTTTAGTTCATTGGCGAAGGTATAGGAGAGGAGAGAGGCCAACAAAAAGCATGTTGGGGCAGCTACACCTCCTGTTTTATGCTGGGAAAGCTGGTGAATGTGGGCTGAGGCTTCTCTTGCTGACTGGGGCTAATGCTATAAAATCTGCCTTTCTTCCTGGGCCTGTTCCAGCAACCAGCTTTTCGGAGTGGAGTCTGTAGACTTAAATTGTGTGTGGGCACTGGGTGTGCACAAACTAGAATTCCAAAGCCATGGGCCTGATGTCATGGGTCAGACAAAGGCAGCCAGGTCATCACAATCATGAGACAGGAACTGTGGCCCTGCAGAGGAGCCATGTGCGTGCATGCTGTGGGCTACAAGGGCACCAGGAGCCAAGGTGCTGTCTCTGGGGTCCCACCTCAGCCTGCAGCTGTTTAGAGTCCTTGCTCAACCCTCTTGCTACTCAAGAGTTTCAGAGACTGGCCTCCAAGCTCTGTGCCCAACACTTTGCCCTAAGGCTCAGGTCCCCCATGGTCTCCCACCATTCTGTCACTTTGGCTGGCTTTTACCCTTTTTGTCTCTTGATCTCCTCCCTCCCACGCACTGTGCTGCTCCCAGATAGTCAGCAGTAATGGGGTCCTGTCACGATCTGTCTCTTCTCCCTCCCCTTTCTCCTGCTCACCCCCTCCTCTCCAACCTTCAGATATTTTCTTGTGATATATGGATTTCTCAGCTGTCGTTGTGTCACTCAGGGTCCTCTTTCTTGGCTCCTGGATGGTTGTTCAATCATGTTTTTTCTGGGAGAGGGTTTAGGGACCTCCTCCCTGGTCTCCATCTTGCCCCTTTCTTACCCCCAAATTTTGAAAAACTTAGTCACAAATATATATCCACCCCAATGATCATTGCAATACTTTTCACAGTGGCCAAATCATGGAAACAGCCAAAGTATCCTTTGATTGATGACTGGATAAAGAAGCTGTGATACATATACACAATGGAATATTACTCAGCCATAAGAAAAGACAAAATAGGGGCCATTTATGATAACATGGGTGGATCTTGAGACCATCATGGAAAACAAAATAAGCCAGGCAGGAAAAACCAAAAACCATATGATTTCACTCATTTGTGGAACACAAAGCTGAAAGCAAGAATGAAACAAAAACTCTTGGACATAATCAATAGTTTGTGGTTAGTGGTTATCTGAGGGTATGTGGGAGGTGTGGTGGAAGAGAAGGGGCAGGGTCTCAAATATATGGTGATGGAAAGAGTACTGACTTTTAGTGATGAATACATAACTCAGCACATAAGTCATGTATTGTAGAGTTGTATACCTGGAATCTATGTAATTTTTATTAACCATTGTCACCCCAATAAATTTAACAATAAAGAGAAAAATGAAAATGGGCAGAGGATCTGAATAGGTATTTTTCCTAAGAAAACATAGAAACGCTCAATAGCTCTAAAAAGATGCTCAACACCACTAATTATCAGAGAAATGCAAATCAAAACCACAATAAGACATCACCCCACACCTGTTAGGATGTCTGTAATCTAGAAGACAAAAGATAAAAAGTGCTGGTAAGGATATGGAGAAAAGGAATCTTTGTGCACTGATAAGGGAAATGTGAATTGGTGGATGTTTCTCAAAACTACTATGTGATCCAGCAATTCTTTTAAGTATATATACAAAGGAAAAAAATCACCATCTTAAAGAGATACCTGCATCCTTATGTTCTTTGCATTATGATTTACAATAGCCTTGACATAAGTGTTTAGCAACAAATAGATGGATAAAGAATATATATATATATATATTTTAGCAATAAAAAAGAAGGAAATTCTGCCATTTATGACAACATGGGTGAATCTTTTTTTTTTTTTCATTTTTATGGCAAGACTTATTAGGGTGACATCTGTTAGCAAGGATTACATAGGTTTCAGACATAAAATTGTACAGTGCGTTGTCAACTTGTTGTATAATAAGTTCACAACCTAATGTGACTTCTCTTTCCATCACCTTATATTTAGCTTCCCCCCTCCTCTCCCATCCCCTCCCCTTTCTCCCCTCCCTGGCCCACTCATCCCCAAATAAACATTAAACTATTGATTGTGTCCATGAGTTATTTGTTTGTTTGTTCATTTATTTTTTCTTGGCTTTCAGTTTTATATTCCGCATATGAGTGAAGTCATACAGTTCTTTGTTTTTTCTGTCTGGCTTATTTCACTAAGCATGATGATCTCCAGGTCCATCCATTTTGTTGAAAAAGGCAATATTTCATCTTTTCTTATAGCTGAGTAATATTCCATTGTGTATATGTACCACAGCTTCTTTATCAAATCATCTGTTGCAGGGCACTTTGGTTGTTTCTGTGTTTTGGCCACTGTGAATAGCGCTGCAATGAACATTGGGGTACATAAGTCTTTGCGGATAAAGGTTTTCAGGTTTTTTTTTGGTAGATCCCCAGAAGGGGGATTGCTGGGTCAAATGGTAGCTCCATTCCCAATTTTCTGAGGAACCTCCACACTGCCTTCCACAGTGGTTGTACCAGTTTGCACTCCCACCAGCAGTGTGCGAGAATTCCTTTTTCTCCACATTCTCTCCAGCACTTGTTATTCCTTGTCTTGTTGATAATAGCCATTCTAATAGGTGTGAGTTGGTATCTCATCGTGGTTTTGATTTGCATTTCCCTGACAGCTAATGAGGATGAGCATTTTTTCATATGTCTGCTGGCCATTTGTATTTCTTCGTGGGAGAAGCGTCTGTTTAGTTCTTCTACCCACTTTTCAATTGGGTTGTTTGTTTTTTTGTTGTTAAGTCTTATTAGTTCTTTATATATTTTAGATATTAGACCCTTATCTGATGCGTTATTTGCAAATATTTTTTTCCCATTTGTTTGACTGTCTCTTTGCCTTGTTGGTGGTTTCTTTTGCTGTGCAGAAGCTTTTTAGTTTGATATAATCCCATTTATTTATTTTTGCTTTTACTTCCCTTGTCTTTGAGGACAGGTTCATGAAGTCTTCCTTGAGTCCTAGGTCTATAAGTTTAGTACCAATGTTTTCTTCTATACAGTTTATTGTTGCAGTTCTGATATGAAGGTCTTTAATCCATTTTGAGTTAATTTTTGTATATGGAGAGAGTTCACAGCTCAGGTTCATTCTTTTGCATTTGTTTTTCCAGTTTTCACCTGGGTGAATCTTAAGAGTATTTTGCTAAGTGAAATAAGTCGTATAGAGAAAGACAAATACTGCGTGTTATCACTTACACATGCAGTGTTAAAAAACCAAGCATGTATAAACAAAGAATAAATAGACGGTTGCCAGAGGTGGAGTATGGAAGGTGGGGGAAGTGTGTGAAAGTGGTTAAATGGTACAAACTTCCAGTTATGAGATAAATAAATTCTGAAGATATTAAAAAAATGATAATTTTGAGAGAGGAAATAAATCATGTTATCAGTCCAATATCTTGAATCAGAATTACTGTAATTTTAGTTTTATTTTGTGCTATCACTTACATTGTATATGAGTATATCTTCCATTCTAGACTGTAGGCTCCAGGGAGGCAAGAATCTTTCATGTATCATTCACAATAAGTGTCTGACTTATTGTCCAACAGAACAAATACACTCAATAATAATTATTTGTAATACTGAATTCAATTATTGCACAAACTTTATACCTCTGCAGTGAGTGCTTCCTTTTTATTTTTATTAATTTTTTGTGTTATTTTCTGTTTTGTATTAGAGGGACAGATATTGAATCTAGAATTACATGCCCTTCACCTGACAGAGACAGGTTATCTCTTTGAGAGAAAGAAGCTCAGGATTGCTATTGGAGATTAAAAGTACAGCTTTCTCAGTCTTTATCCATTCCACATTCTTAACAGTACAGAATGCCCACATGGAATGAAAGAGCCATCAAAGTAATAGTAGTTAAAATAACTAATAAATTTCATATTACAGCTCTCTGGTAAGTCACAGTTGGTAAATATAGGTGAGACCAGAGGACAAAGAAGAATCTTAGTTTCATCCCATAAATTTTAGGTCTTAAAATCCCTTCCTCTCCCTTACCCCATCCCAGATATAGTGAGATATGATTTGAAAATTTGCTGCAAGTACAAACACCTCATCATCAAGGAGGAGTGCAAGATCCTCATAAATGAAGCCCTAGCAGAATATAAAATGAAAAAGAGGGAATGGCAGTGGCAGCCTCCAGGTTTCTCTCTGATAAAGAGATTATGAACAGGTGAGTTTATGATATTCAGAAATAAAGCAAGAGAAAGCTCATAGGTATCCTTTCAGATCCTTCAATCAGACTGTGAAACAGAAGGATGGAACATTTATTCCACTCTTGATATCTAAACCCCATCCACTGTTCCCAACAACTTCTGTCAATTTTATTAGTGATCCTTCTATTATATAAAGCAAACAAGGGGAGTTCCCTGGTGGTGTAGTGGCTAGGCTTCAGTGCTCTCAATGCCACAGCCTAGGTTTGATTCCCAGCTCAGGGAGCTACCAAAAGACAAAAACAAAAACAAAAACAAAACAAAACAAAAAAACAAGGGAAAGGGAAAGGAGAGAAAGAAAAACCTTCCTCTATGGAAGTGGGATAAATAATTTGCTTTTTAAAAAAGCAGCATTCAGGCTTCTTTCACATCCTTTGGATGAGACTGATAATGTTACATGAGGGTTGGAAAATATGGAAAGGCAGGGCACACTTCTGTCTTGGGTCATAAATTATGTCTCAATAAATTAAAAAAAAAACACCTTACAGAATATATTCTGTTACAAACTCATAACTAAATTGGAAAACAGTAACAATAAGATGCCATGATCAGCCCCAAACACTTGGAAATTAAACAGCATACATCTAAATCATCCATGGCTCAAATAAAAAGTCATAGAAAATGTTAGGAAATATTTCAAACTAATTGATAATGACATAATAATAAATGTTCTGGAATGCAGCTAAAGAGAAATTAGAGGGAAAACTATACTTTTACATGTTTATTTTAGAAAAGAATAAAGATTTAAAATCAGTTATCTAAGTTGATAATTTAAGAATTTAGAAAAAGAAGAATAACAAGCTCAGGGTAAACAAAAGTAATGAATTAATAAAGATAAAAGTAGAATCAATAAATAGAAAACAGAAACAATAGAGAAAATCAACAAATTTCAAAGTTAATGGTTTGGAAATATCAACAAAATCAATAAAGCCCTAATAATACTTATTAAGGAAAGAGGGAGGTGATGTCATTAAAGTAGCAATATAGGTTGTCTGATTTCAGTCCTCCTCACAAGAAGACCAATTAGCAACTATCCATAGGCAAGAAAGACACCATTGTAAATATCCCAGAACCTGGGGATGAGGCTGTAACATCCCCCTAGGTCACACAGACCAAGAAATAGTGCATTACAAAGTTAAGAGGAAAGGTTTTACGTTAATTGCATTGTCCTTCCTCTAGTCTGGCTCAGCATTGCACAGAAAAGGTCCACCTGAACTTTCTGTTTCTCCAGTGGAATATACAGCTTTTCTAGTATTGTGAATGCTTTCTGGGAGGATCATTTAGGTATCACTTCATAGAGATATTGAGGTAATCTTCAAGCCTTGACCACCAGGGATCAGAGAGATAGAAAAGGGAGGATTGGTCTTGTACAACATGTGCTCAGGTCTTGGAGAGCTGCATTTCTGCTGCAGTGGGGACTGAACAGAAATCTCAACAAAGAGTTCTGTCCATCTGCAGGCTGAGGTGGTGGCCCCATCTGATCAGGGAGCTCATTTGGCAGTTCTACCTGATTTGGGTCCCCAATCAATTAGCCTTACCAGCCATGGAGCCCATTTTATGACCCCATCCAGGTAGAAAATCAAATTTGCAGACCCTCTTCCATTTCATTTACTCCTGAGCACACTTTCCAGTTTTGCTTGACCAGGAAATCTTGTCCTGCTCAGGCAGGTTGCCAAGCCAGCAGCCTTGCCCAACTATTGAGCATTGCTTCAGGTCGTTCATAACCTAGGTTGACTAACAGTGACCTTGAACAGTCTTGGAGCTGTCCACCCAGCCTGTGGCCTTGCCCAGGCAGGAAGTCCAGCCATTGAACCTACTTAGTTGAGGTGTACAACCTGAGGCCCCATACAGCCAGAAAGCCTGGATAACAGCAACACTGGACCATGGAGCAATCTCAAGCTTCATCCAGCTAGAAGATACAATTGTAGACATCATCCAACCAGAGAGCCTGGCCTGTACCTTGCCCAATAGTGGAACACAGCCAGTATCTTGCATGACTGTGAAGCCCAACCTGTGACCTCACTCACATTCAGAACACAGCCTATGTCCTCATCTGATTGCAGAGCACAGCTTGAGGGCCTGTCTGACTGTGAAATTTTGTCTGTGGTTTTACCTGAACATGAAATCAAACCAGCAATACCATTTAATTGATGAGCATGCCAGAGGTCCCATTTGACCAGTAGTGATTACAGAGCCCAATCTGCAGTCCTGCCCAACTGCAGAGTCCAATCTGTGGCATTGCCCTGCCAGGGACACAGCTAGCAATCTTGCCCAACTAGAGGTGATTGCAGGGCCTAACTAGTGGGATCACAGTCAGCAGCTCACCTGACCAGGGAGCCCACTCAACAGCCCTATTTGAATGCAGAGCCCAGACAGCAGGATCCTTCAACTGCAAAGCCCAGCCAGCATGACTTTCCTCTCCCCAGAATGTCAGAGCATTGTTAGTGGCCTCGCCCAACTAGAGACCATGATAGCAATCCTCACCTTGTCATGGATACTCCCATCTAACTCATCCAGTACCCCAAGTGGAACTGACTGGTTAAAGAATTTCCCTGCCAATGAAAGCTGTAAAGTATGGAAGAGGAGACTGCTACTCCATTTTGTAGATATTAATACAAAGATATGAGGATCCTAAAGAATAACTTAAACACAATATCACCTAAGGACTCTAATAAAGCTCCAATAATTAATACCTAAAAAAAAGTGATCCATGAACTGACAAAGAATTCAGAATACTTTTTTAAAGAATTCAGTGAATTATAAGAACACACAGACAACCAAACAAAATTAAGTTAACAATGTATGAACAAAATAAGAATTTTAACAAAGTAATGGAAATGACAAAGAAATAATTATATAAAGGTCTTTCCTTCTCCTTCCTTCCCTCCCTTCCACTCCCCTTGCCTCTTCTTCCCTCCCTTTTTTAAAATTCATTTTTTTATTAATAGACTTATTGGGGTGACATCTGTTAGCAAGGATTACATAGGTTTCAGGCACACAATGCTACAGTGCATTGTCAACTTGATGTATAATAAGTTCACCACCTAATGTGACTTCTCTTCCCATCACCTTATATTTAGCTTTCCCCCTCCGTCCCCCTCCCCTCTCTCCCCTCCCTATCCCACTCGTCCCCAAATAAACATTAAACTATTGATTGTGTTCATGGGTTATTTGTTTCTTCATTTCTTTTTTCTGTGCTTTCAGTTTTATATTCTGCATATGAGTGAAGTCATACAGTTCTTTGTTTTTTCTGTCTGGCTTATTTCACTAAGCATGATGATCTCCAGGTCCATCCATTTTGTCGCAAATGGCAATAATTCATCCTTTATTGTAGCTGAATAATATTCCATTGTGTATATGTACCACAGCTTCTTTATCCAGTCATCTGTCTCAGGGCACTTTGGTTGTTTCCATGTTTTGGCCACTGTGAACAGCGCTGCGATAAACATTGGGGTACATAAGTCTTTGCGGACAGAGGTTTTCAAGTCTTTTGGGTAGATCCCCAGAAGGGGGATTGCTGGGTCAAATGGGAGCTCCATTCCCAATTTTCTGAGGAACCTCCACACTGCCTTCCACAGTGGTTGTAACAGTTTGCACTCCCACCAGCAGTGTACCAGAGTTCCTTTTTCTCAACATCCTATCCAGCACCTGTTATTCCTTGTCTTGTAGATAATAGCCATTCTAATAGGTGTGAGATAGTATCTTATTGTGGTTTTGATTTGCATTTCCCTGATACCTAATGAGGATGAGCATTTTTTCATATGTCTACTGGCCATTTGTATATCTTCGTGGGAGAAGTGTCTGTTTAGTTCTTCTGCCCACTTTTCAATTGGGTTGTTTGTTTTTTTGTTAAGTCTTATTAGTTCTTTATATATTTTAGATATTAGACCCTTATCTGATGCACTATTTGCAAATATTTTCTCCCATTCAGTTGGCTGTCTCTTTGCTTTGCTGATCATTTCTTTTTAGATTGATATAGTCCCATTCATTTATTTTTGTTTTTATTTCCCTTGCCTTTGAGGACAGGTTCATGAAGTCTTCCTTGAGTCCTAGGTGTAAAAGTTTAGTACCAATGTCTTCTACACAGTTTATTGTTGCAGTTCTCATATGAAGGTCTTTAATCCATTTTGAGTTAATTTTTGTATATGGAGAGAGTTCACAGCTCAGGTTCATTCTTTTGCATATGTTTTCCCAGTTTTCCCAGCACCACCTACTAAAGAGGTTGTCTTTTCCCCATTGTATGTTTTTTGCTCCTTTACTGAAAATTATTTGTCCATAAATTTGTGGGTTTATTTCTGGGTTTTCAGTTCTATTCCATTGGTCTCTATTTCTGTTCTTCTGCCAGTACCAAGCTGTTTTGACTATTGATGCTTTGTAATATAAATAGAAGTCAGGAAGTGTAATGCCACCAGCCTTGTTCTTTTTATGTAGTATTGCTTTGGCAATTCGAGGTCTTTTATAGTTCCATATAAATCTAATAATTCTTTTATCTATTTCACGAAAGTATATCAATTTCGTGAAATTGATAATGTTGAGATACTTTCCTTCTATACCAAGTTTATTTAGTGTTTTGATCATAAATGGATGTTGTACATTGTTGAAAGTTTTTCCTGCATCAATTAAAATGACCATATGGTCTTTATCTTTGATTTTGTTTATGTGGTGTATCACGTTGATTGATTTTTGTATGTTGAACCAACCGTATGCTCCAGGGATGAATCCAACTTGATCATAATGTATGATCTTTTTGATGCATTGTTGTATTCTGTTTGCTAATATTTTGTTCAGGATTTTTGCATCTGTGTTCATCAGAGATATTGGTCTAGAGTTTTCTTTTTTTGTGTTGTCTTTGCCAGGCTTTGGTATTAGAGTAATGTTGGCCTCATAAATGAGTTAGGAAGTATTGCTTCCTCTTCAATTTTTTGGAAGAGTCTGAGGAGGATAGGCGTTAATTCTTCTTTGAATGCTTGGTAGAACTCGTTGGTGAAACCATCTGGTCCAGGGCTTTTGCCTTTAGGGAGATTATGGAAAGTCATTTCAATCTCATTGCTATTGATTGGTCTATTTAGATTATCCAGTTCTTCTT
>PVJL010017187.1:0-18758 GCA_004026885.1 Lyroderma lyra
GCTGCGGGGTGTGGGGGACACAGGACGTGGAGGGGGTCCCCCGCATGCCGCCATCGGGATTCGTGGTTCGTGCCAAGCAAAGGTGGGTCAGAGGACGGAGGGGGTCCGTGAGCCCCGAGTGGTTCAGGCTCTTCGGGAAAGCCCCTCTGCCCGGTTCCGAGCTGTGGGTCCCTCAGAGGAGGCCCACGCCGGCGGGTGCTGGGCGGAGGGCACCGAGTGGGGTCCGGCCAAGGGCAGCGCGGCCAAGGGCCAACCAGCAGTCAGCTTCGGCCCAGACGGCCCCTCCGCGACCACGGCCAAGGGGACGTCTAACTAGACACGGGCGGAGCCCCAAGACACAGTGGGGAGCCTGGAGACACGGGGGGAGCCCCGAGACACAGGGGGGTGCCCGGAGACACAGGGGGAGCCCTGAGACACAGCGGGGATTCCGGAGACACGGGGGGATCCCCGAGACATGAGGGGAGCCCGGAGACATGGGTGGAGCCCCAAGACATGGGGGGAGCCCCGAGACGGGAAGGCGTGACAGCGGGGTGGAGGAAAGGGCTGTGAGGGCCCACACGTGGGGCAGGGGGCGGGCGCGTGGGCGCTGGTGCCCGTGGGGGCGGGCCCGGACCCAGGTGTCATGGGGCCGGCAGCTTGTACAACCCGGGGGGACCTCACGCAGGAGAAGACCCCAGACACCAATCAGGCCGGGCGCTGGGGGGCTTCGCGGCCCCCGGACCCCGGCGGGCAGGCACACACCCACACCCGGCCCCGGCCCCGCACTGACTTGTCTGCACGGCTGAGAGCCGCCCCCCGGCCCGACCTCGGAACGAAGTTCCTGCCCCCCACCCCCCGTGGTGCTGCGGGCGTTGGATTTTGCGCCCCACCCGTCCCCCGTCCCCCTCACAGCCAGGGCCCGACCCCTCCCCGCAGCCCCAGCATCCGGGGGAACCCTCCAAGTGACCAGCAGGGGTGAGATTGCAGCCCCCCGACAGCGTGCCCCACCGCTGCCTGGGCCCCAGCACTCCAGCCCTGTGCCCCGAGTCGCAGCATCTGCGCTGGCTGCAGGGGTGTCCCCTGGCACGGAAACGTCCCGGCCTCTCCTCTGCTCTGTCCCTGTCCCCTGCCGTGCTCCCCGTGTCGGCCATCACAGCGAGGGCTGGGGGGTAAGGCAGGGAAGAGGCGCAGAGAACCGGGGGTCCAGTGTACACCGTGACCCCTCCGCTTCCGGATGCTCTCCTCTGGGGTCTGGGGGGTGGGGGCGGCCGGCTCAGACCCCGGAGTCTCCCACGAGGGCATGGTGTCACCGTCACTGATCCGATCCCAACCTAACACGAGGGCGGGCTGTGCGTCCTCACAGAGGAAGGGGGCACCCCGTTAACGACATCAGAAGGACTGGACTCAGAACACCGATGAGCTTTGGGGTGCTGACGCCCTCGGGTCTGACGCAACAACATCTCAGAGAAAGGACCTGACTGAAAGGACAGGGTTTCCCCTGTGGGCAGGGCAGGGGCCTGAATGGCCTTCAAGGTTCAGGTCACATGCCTTATCTGCCCGGGGAGCGACAAGGACACCACGGCCAGGCCCGGGGCTCCTTCAGTCACACCGCCGGCCACTGCACGGCCCTGCCTGTCCCCGTGCTCAGGTGGGACAAGAACGGGACAAGAGAGGGCAAGGGTGTCCACGCCGAGCTCCTCTAGCTGGGAGGTCTGAGAAAGTGCCCCCCCTTCTAGAAACTGCCCCCACCCCGAAACCCACACAGTCACAGTAGGTGGCCGGACAGTAGGTGGCCGGGGGTCTGAGCCTCCGAGCGGGCGGAGCTGCGGGCACGTCCCCCGGGGGCCACCATGTTTCCTCCGTGGCACTTTCTAAAGCAAAGGGGGGTCCCCTGCAGCCTGCGCTCGGGCGTCCAGTCCGCCCCTCAGGTCCCCTTTAGAGGGGCCTACGGTCCCTTTAAGAGTAGCTCCCCGTCTGCTCTCCTTGGCTGGAGCAGATGTTCCCTGTTTCCATGGCAACTAACCTACCACCCCTTCCTGACGGGTGTCTCCCCGGCCAAGGACACACACAGGCCGCTCCCCTGCGCGGCCGAGCGCCCCGGAGGGCAGGCCCACGGGCTGGGGGTGCAGGGTCCTCACCTCACCTGGCCAGGGGGGCACCCAGAGACGGCGGTCACCATCTGGCCGCCCGGAGGACGGGGCCTCGCCTACGCCACTGCCCCCGCCGCAGACCCCCGGCCGGCTCCAAAGCGCCTTAGCACGCCGCCCGAGCCCCCTCCACAGGACGGGTGCAGCCTGCGCCCCCTAACTGACTCCTCCCAGGCCGACCTGCCCCTCGGCCTCCTCCTCATCTGGGCTTCATGATCCTTCCAGAAGGTCCTTCTCTCAAGGCCCGTCCCCACTCAGAGCAAGACTCCCACAGCCAGGCAGCGGGTGGGGGGCGGGGAGCACGCTGCATTCCGCGGGGCTTCGGGGGGCGGGGGTCCCCCTGCAGACGCCGCTTCTCCCACTCAGCCCAACGTGACCCCACCGTTCCTGGCTCTCACAGCCCCCACACAGCCAGCTGGATTCTTCTGGAAGCCACAAAGCTGCCTGAACTTGAGCTTTCTCTCTTCCAGGCCTTTCGCCTACGGGGTTCCCAGAGGTGAACATATAAACAAAAGGGTCCTATCAGCGGTGCAGGAAGTGCCTCCCCGATGGGAGCCCCCCAACCCCACCCCGACGCGGTCCTAGAGCTGATGTGCGCCAGACCTCCGACTGAGGAAGGAGCCTGGCCGGACTGGGGCCACCCTGGTTGGACTGGGGCCACCCTGGCCGGACTGGGGCCACCCTGGTTGGACTGGGGCCACCCTGGCCGGACTGGGGCCACCCTGGTTGGACTGGGGCCACCCTGGCCGGACTGGGGCCACCCTGGTTGGACTAGGGTCACCCTGGCCGGACTGGGGCCACCCTGGCCGGCCGCGTGGGTGGGGGGATGGACCCCTCCGGGCCTCGCTTCCCCACCTGTGCAAGGGGCCTTCTCCCCCGGCCTGCCGTCAGGGGGCGGTGCAGAGCTGCAGGGGTCCCAGACTTCCTGCATCCACAAACCTCTGAAACCCCAAAGCTTCTTTCTGATGTGACAGGTGGTGGAGCCCAACCCCACGTGACCCCCTAGCAGCAAAGCGTGACCCCAGCCGACCCGAGGCTCTCCCCAGCCTTTCACTTATCCCACGTGCAGTCGCTCTCGTCCTGCTGCAGAAACACTGACACCCTTGATTCTGGAGCCACTCCAGACCCTGCTAGAGGTTGTGTGTCACAGCGTGTGCCCCATGTCACCATTCCGGAACCCACAGGTCCCCAGGGTTTCGGATGGCGGCTCCCGGAGGGGCTGACTCACAGGGCTGCCTCCGCCTTCGTCCGGCCCCTGAGGGCAGCGGTTTCGGGCTGAAGCTAGAGGTGTTGACAGCCACTCAGAGCACTGGCCTCGTCCTGTCCCTGGCTGGGTCTTTCCTGGGTCCCCTGGGCTCCTGGAGCCCAGTGCCGGCTCTCTGGAGCGCAGGTTGGCACGGGGCCGGGCCGGGATCCCCAAGGCCAGCCCAGCAGCCCTTGGGGATCGACTGCTTTTCCGCCCGAACGGAGCCGGCGGACGCGGTGTACTGCTGTCCGCAGGCTGGACGTCAGGTGCAGACATGCCTGCAGATTCCTGCCGTGCGTGCCTCCCGACGCCCCGCCTCCCCCGGCCCCCGGGCCCATGGGCACCCCGACTCCCAGGGCTGAGTTGCCCAAGATCCCTCAGCCGGTTGAGGACAGAGGTGGCCCTTGCATCCGGCCATTGCGTCCCATAGCCTCCCTGTGACAAGGATGGGGACATCTTCAAGGGCCCAGTCGTGCCTTTGTTGACCTTCACCATCAGAAAAAGCCACGCGAAACGGCCAACCCCATCTGCCCTCTTGGCTTGAACCTCTCAGAAGAGAGCCTGCTTCCAAAAATTCAGCTGTGCTCCCTGCGACCCCCATCCAGCCAAACTCAGGACAAAAATGCTCATGAGAGACTCCCTGGGGGAAGCCACCATCACTGTGACCAGAGGTAAGCAGACAGAAGCGCTGCATCGTCACCGCCGCTCGCCGGCCCCAAAGCGGGTGCAGCCTCAGGTGGCCGGGGCAGACGCCCTTACCGGGCCCTGCCGGCTCCCATCCCACACCGTCCTTCCCGCTCGGCTAGCGACTGTCATCGGTGACAGGCTTGGGCTTTCCCGGAGCGCTGTTCTTGCGGGACGTGCTGCTGTGCTGACCCCTCACCACCCAGGAACCTTTTGGGGAGGAGACGCCCACGTGCCTCACGTGGTCCTGCACATCGGAGCCACGGCCCCCGCACCCCCTTCAGCAGGTGGCCCTAAGGTCTCTGTCGGCCACAGGAGAGCCCCAGGCCTGCCACCTCACCCCCCGACATTTCACAACCCACGTCCGACCTCGACGGCTCCCCTATACCATGAAAACGGGGTGGAGAAGCCGAAAATTCTCCCCCAAAGGAGCTCTTGGAAATGCGCTTTCCGAAAAGCAGGGTCCTCGACTGAATCTCAGAAAGAATGTCCAGTTCAATTCCAGGGAGACTGCAGACTGAGTGTCCCTGAAGCCACTTCCCTCCCACAAGTCCACACGCACGTGCACCCAGCCACGGGCCTCAGGGTGGCCAGCGGGGCTGCCCGGGGACGCCCACAGATGTGCCACTGCTCGGGCCCAGCCCCTCAGACACCCCCATGCCTCCAGGAGCCTCCAGAGTTAGAACAGCCCCAGCTGATACGCCCGAGAGCTCGGGGAGATCTACCGTGTCAAACACTGCTGGCCAGATGTCTAAAGGGCCCCGGTTCTTGTCCATCTGGTCACACAGGTGTTTCCACATGGTGACCACTGGACACCCAGAAGTATCTCACGCTGCCCCCGTAATGTGACCCACAGCACCCCCCCCAAGGGTACAAGATGCCTTCCATCATTCCCGAATGACGACTACAGGAATCGGCAGCGACAGGCCCCTCGGAGAACAGGGTGTCTCGGAGTCCCGGCGAAGGGGCAGGGGGAGAGCGTGGCCACTGGCCTCGTCCTGGGGGCAGAAACCTCTCACAGCACAGAGATGGGGAAGCCAGGACTCCCCGAGCGCTCATCACGGTCCGGGGACCCACGGGGGAATCAAAGCGGAGCCGAGATCAGACGCCAGGGTTTTCGGAACCTGCCCCGAAGCCCCGTTAGCAGCGCGTCTGTCAGTCTGGGCCAGGTCTCGCCTGGAGGCTGGGTTTGTGGACGTCCTGAACCAGTGACACTCCAGAAGAAAAAGAAAAAAAAATTTAAGAATCCACCAAAAGGTTGCCAATTTTTTATTTTGCCAAATAAGGACACGCTAAAAGGCCAGCTAGCGTCCACTCTCGCCATCGGCTCACGGGGAGTCAGGAAGCCGGAACGTCGGGGGAATCGTTCGCTACCTCCTCTGCCCCCACAACTAGTCCTGCAAACGGAATGCATCTCTCGTTTCAGAACAACATCCACATTTCATATGTTTTCCCTGTTTTTCTCACTTCACTGCAGACTGGTTTTCACGGAAATGCCCTGTCACACACCCGAATTTGATCGTCACTGAGCCAGATGGCTTTCCCTACGTCCCTGGTAGCTTAAGCCTAGAAGTGGAGGGGAGGACCCTACGCGTTGGGGGATCCAGGCTTTTCCGGGACACCTGGGCTGGCACGTGTGCAAGGGAGGGACGGGACATACGTGACGGCGCCCTGCCACCTGCCCGGCACCCTGCCACCTGCCCGGCGCCCTGCCACCTGCCCGGCTTGTCATTGCAGGAAGCCAGCGTTCTGTGAGCCGCCCCCTCCTCGTGCGTTACCCAGGATTCGGCGAGTCCCCGGCTTCGACAGCTCCCCGGCCTGCTCAGAGAACCCGGGCACAGCGGCAGGAAGCCGGCCTGCCCGCGTCGAGAGCCCGCTGCGACGTAAAAGTAGCATCAAGTCCGCAAGGGAGCGGAGACCCCGACCCCCTGCTGCCGCTTCGGTGGCGGGATTAGCAGCCCAGGGGACACCGGTCGCCCCTCTGCCTCCCGCGGCGGCCGGCTGCTGGCACAGGGCACGGAGAGGGCGAGGGCGCAGGCGCGGGCACGGCGAAAGCCCAGGGGCAGGAGCCGGTCGTGAGCCCAACCCGGCCCTGCGGCACCGCTGGGCTCCATCGCCCGTCTCCGCCGTCGGGATACTCCCCACTGAGGCAGGACCCGGCCTGGCCCGGCCGTAGGACCCTGGGATCCGACCAGGACCCAGGCGAGGGCCGGGGCTGGCGGGCACCTGTGGCCCCGCGCCGCAGACCCAGTACACAGAGACGCTGCAATGCTCCTTCGCAAGGAGCCGGTGATGCAACTAAAAACGATGCTTGAAGACGCCCGGAGTGTCCCGCGTCACCAGACCGCACGTCCCCTTCATCACGTCACCTCACAAACGCCCCCAAGTTTCGCCAACGGCCCTGCCCGGACTCTGGGGCCCCCAGTCCGCTTCCATGCACGCTGCCTAGCCTGCCCCTCCCCTCAGCCACCTCGCTCCCGCCTTCCGTCCTTCGGGTCACGGGCAGGGAGCTCAGGACTCCTCCGGGGTCCCCTCTCCTTCCCTGCTTCCCTGCTTCCCACTCGTTCCAGCACGCTCCTCCCCTCCCATGCTTATCTCTCCGCGCCAGGCGCTTGCAGGGTCCCGTTGGCCTGCCCCCCCCCCCCCCCCCCCCCCCCCCCCCCCCCCCCCCCCCCCCCCCCCCCCCCCCCCCCCCCCCCCCCCCCCCCCCCCCCCCCCGCCCCGGTCACAGCATGGGCTGCCCGCGGGCGTGGCTGCCCACACAGCAGGTCTGGGCACGGAGGTCCGGCCGCCTGCCCCCCCGGCCCCTCATGAGGTGGGTCTCCCATCTGTGCTCCTGGCTGCCGTCCCCCCACCCCAGCACCTCCCCAGCCACGGGCCAGCTTTTCAGGAAGAGGGCCGGGCCCCCGCCCCACCTCTGCTCCAGACTCGGCCTCCATCCCACCGCATTCCGGGAGCTCCCGGCACTCAGGCTGCTTCCGGCTGGCTCCGCGCGGAGGTCATTGGTATCCACACAGGGGACGCCAGGGGACACCTCCCCACCGTGCGCACGGCCGCAGGACTCCTGGTCAGCTTTGTTGGGAACGTTTGCAGGACTGGCTCCAGGGACCTCAGCCCTGCAGGCGCATGGCCACACACAGACCCGTGTCCCTAGGTCCCCTCTGCAGCCCCAACCCCACTGGCATCCTGGACGGCAGAAGTCTCCGCCTTTCGGGGCAGACGGACACTCATGGCAGCAGAGACAGAGGTGAACGGCAGAGCAAGGAGGTTCGCTTCCCAATGCAGAAGTTCCCCTGACTCTCTCTCATCCCCCTGGCCCTCCCCGGCGCCCCCAGCCCAGCCCCCTGCACCCCAGAATTTACCTTCCGTGCTGGCATTCAGGACCACAGACCCCCGCCAGGGCAAAGCCCCAGACAATCCGAGGAGACCGCCCGGGCTGTCAGACGCCGCTCCGGGCTGGGACGGGCACAGAGCGCGGACCCGAGCCGCCCGGGCTTCCAGGAAGGCCCTGGCGGCCCCGCTGCTCCCGCAGACTGCAGCCCGGGAAGGTCTCCCGAGGAAGCCCGCGGGGCTGAAACCCGAAACTGCAGGTTGGCCGGGTCCTCCAAGAACACGCTCAGGCCGGGCTGCTGGCCCGCCCGCCCGGCCCGCCCTCCCTCCCCGCCCCTGCCGGCAGCTCCTGCGGGAACCCTGAGCCCAGCCCTGCAGACGCGGCTGGGGGAGAGGCCGGGGGCACTGTCGGCCCAGTCCCCTCCCGCCCTGCCCGTCCTGGTGCTTGGGGGGCCCTCAGGGTCGCAGCTGCCAGGGTGAGGGGCAGATTTCCGCGTGGTGGCACCGTCCTGCTGGCACGTACTGCTCGGGGCCGTCCTCTCTCCCGCGGTCCGGCTCTGCGGAGCCACCTCTTCCTGCGCTTCATCCCTCATGTCACAGAATCGGCGGGGAGGGGGCGGGGGGAGCAGGAAGGGACATCACGGTGACCACGGCCTTGCAGATGAGGGCACTGAGGCCAGGCAGATGGAACAGCTTGTCAGAGCCGGGAGGGGACCCCAGCCCGATGTGGCATCTTCGGTGACAGGTGGAGACGGAAGGCTTTACGTCAGGTGGAGTCACGGCGTCGTAGGAGACGCTCACCGGTTGTGAGGAGTCACTAGACCACTCTGCCCTCCATGTCCTCGTTTGTAAAATGAGGCAAATGATACACCGGCAAGGTAACAATTCACTGAGGTGACAAGTCTGACGTGATGGGCGCACAGTAGGGGACCAGCCTGACGCGGAGGGCACACAGGAGGGGGCCAGCGTGATGCGGAGGGTACACAGGAGGTGACCAGCGTGACGCGGGCGGCGCACAGGAGGGGACCAGAGTGACGCGGAGGGCGCACAGTAGGGGACCTGACGCGGAGGGCACACAGTAGGGGACCAGAGTGACGCGGAGGGCACACAGGAGGGGACCAGGGTGACGCGGACGGCGCACAGTAGGGGACCTGACGTGGAGGGCGCACAGTAGGGGACCAGCGTGACGCGGAGGGCGCACAGTAGGCACTCACTACAGACCTGCCCCTCCCACTGCTACTGCCCACACTCCCCGTGGGGTCACTAAACGGCCTTTAGTGAGTACCGTTCCTTCAGGTGCTGGCTTCCGTTCCCTATCCACTGTCTCCATGTCACTCTGACCAGTGACACGCACAGGTCACTGTGCGGCGCTCAGAACAGGAGGCGTCCGTCCACGAGGGCAAACCTTTCATTCACAGGCCAGGCCCCTCGCGTCGCCCTGCGCACGCCCCTGGGGCTCTCTCCCATCCCCCCTCCCCCTCCCCACAGGCGCACCTCGTTTCCCTGTAAGTCACAGGCGCTGGAAGGACGGGGACACGCGCTGTATTGGGGCGTGGGGGGCTCTGGGCCCAAACCCGCCGTATCCCCGAGGTCCGCCTGCGTGAACTCACGGGTCTGAAGGGAAACGAAGTGTCACGCGCTGCCCACTGACTGGGTGACAGGGCTGATGGGGACCGGCCTCCGGGTGGAAGAAGTCATTTGTAGCGACTTTCCGGCCGACTCGGCACACCGCGGGGGGCAGGCGGGAAGTGCTTTCAGCTCCCGAGTCCCGGCGGCCCGAGCCCCGGCTGCCCGAGTCCCGGCTGCCCGAGTCCCGGCTGCCCGAGACCCGGCGGCCCGCGCTGGGCTTCGCAGAACCCAGGCAGCCCCGGACGGGCGTCCACGCGTGAGCAGGAGCCAATCCGCGCCGATGAATTTGCATATGCTCATTAGCATAAACACAGGGGCACCAACGGACGAGCGTGGCTGCGCTCCAGTGACAACTCCACTCGTGGACGTGAACTTGACTTCCATCGCACCTTCACGCGTCACAGCCTCGCGCGGACGCCTCGCTTCGCCCTGGGCCACCGTGTAGGCTGTACAGGCCGTTCCCGTCCGTGGGGGTGCACCCCTAGGTGCTGGGGCTGGGCCGATGGGTCCCAGCTGACACCGGCTCGGAGCATCTCAGGAGGGACACATGAGACACTGGTGACCGTGACCATCTCCAAGGAGGGACCGGGGTGGGTCCAAGAGGAGGAGCGAAGCTTTCAACGCCAGGACAGCTCACAGCCTCTCCCCCTCCCCCTGATAGGGATCAGGGTCCCCCGTCCGCAGGCTCAGGCTCGGGTGGCCGAGGCGCCTCAGCCCCTCCCAGCCATCGATCACCTCCGCACTCACGCCCACACCGTGTCTACCCCTCAGGTGTCATTCCTGCGGCCTGGGACCCTGACCGGACTGTGTACTTGGGTGAAGCTCATTCCTAAAAGAGAGACGGAGGCGTTCTGGGGGCTGGGGGCGTGCGTGCTGATGGCCCGCCGTCCCCTCGGGTCCCGCCCCGGTGCCCGGCGCCAGCACACAGCTGCCTGGTCCCTCCACCCTCCTGCCTGCGACGAAAACAGGGAAAGACCGGCCGGGACTGTCACCGCACGGCAGGAGCACGGATCGCAGTGACGGCCAAGCAGGGAGAGGAAACACATTGGAGTCGAGACTCGGTCCAAGTACAAGGGGCGGCGCTTCGGAGAAGGCGGTCAGGAGGTCCCCCGGGAGTGTCCCGCTAATTCCAGCCCCTCTCGTGGGGTGGGGAAGCCCCCATCCTGAGCTGGGGAGTTTGGCTGACCCCAGAATGAGAGCCTCCCACACTGAGGACGGGTCTCAGCACTAGGCAGTCTCCCCCCCCACCCAGTGCAGGAAGAGCCTCTCCTGCACCCCAGAAAAGGGCCCCTGGACTCCCGTGGGGACAAGCTGGTAGCCCGGCCCATGGTTGAAGAGTCCCTGGGAGCACGATTTTACTGTTTGCAGTTCCGGAACGAAACACGTAGAGACTTCCCGAGGGGGCCCCAGAGGACGAAGGACACCTGCCACACACCCGGGCGCTCTCACGGCTTTCTGCCTCCCAGGCTGTCCACAGGGTTTTCAAAGGCACAAGGTCACTGGCCCTTTGCAACTGGAAATACCTCGGCTCCGAGGGTGACCGGATGCAACTGAACAGAGTCCCTTCGCCCGCTGCCCAGAGGGAAGAATTGAGGTCACGCAGTGAGAGGAAGTGTCTCCATCTCCACGGCAGGAGACTTCACAGTCACCTACGGCAACGTGCACCCTAAAATCCCGTGTGACACCCCAAGGAACTCGTGATCGGAGGGGTTGGCTAACTTGCACGCAGTCACGCGGCCGGTCAGGGGTAAACCCCAAATTCACCACCAGGTCTGCCTGGCTTCAAACCACACGGTCTCCTCCCTACAGTCCCAAAGGTCCGTGACCGTCAGCCGCCACACTCACCTCGTCCCTGGAATGGGGAGAAATGACGATTTCTGTCACTCCCGTCGGAAGCACCGACGAGACCAACAGCCTGCAGCCGTCCCGCGGTCTCCCACAGCCAGGACGCAGTGTCCTGGGGACAGCCAAGGGACGGCGTGTCCTCTCCCTGGCCGCACCATGCCGCGTGCCCAGCCCCGTGCGGCCGGTGGCCAGCCTTCGCAGGGACCTGGCCCTGGCCTCCCGACAGGGCTGGGTGTTGGAAGGCCATGAAGCATGGCATTGTTCGGGCAGTGCACACACACATCTCCGGGCCCTGGCACCTGTCCCCTGCAGCCCTGCTTTTGGTAAATATCTGGCTGGCTCGCCGAGGAGAAGGCTGGGGCCTCTTCGCCCTGCGTCCCAACAACCCCCTTCGTAGGAAGACGAGCCGGAGGGTGCTGGGACAGGCACGGGAGCGCCACAAACACTGGGATGCAGCCACTCGCCCGGTCGCCACACTGTCACACCTCCGAGCGGCCCTGAAACGCGGGCCGCTAGGCCCAAGCCCATCATCAAAACAGCTTCAGATCCCAGAAAGGACCCCGATTGTCCATACAGATGAAGTTCACGGGGCTCAGGGACGTTCTCGGCCACACCCCTGGCCCCCTCCACCCTGCGAGGCAGGTGCCCGGGGAAAACGCACTGGCTGGCTCTCCACCAGCTCCAACCCCCAGAAACACACACGTCCCCGGGCTCATCGGGCCTTGGTGGCCCCCTGGATGCCAGGGGCTGAGCCTCCCCATTTCTCAAGGGGACGACACACAGCCAGGACTTTGAGGCGCACACACACACAGGATGTCAGTACTGGGGCGAGGATCAGCCCCAGCTGCTGTCTCTCTTGCCCGTCCCTGGAGAGAAGCACCCATCCTCCCCGACAGTCTGCGGTCTGTCCTGGCCCAGCGGGCTCCCATGACGCCCTGCCTCTCCTGCCCCATGCCCGGGGGTACTGGGAAGCTCCCAACCCTCTTATCTGTCACCTCCCCGAGGGACGGACGTGGTCATTAGCAGGGAGCACCGTGTAGGTGTCTAATTAAGCCATCGGCAGCAAATGCAGAGACCTGCCCACGCCACCCCGCGGAGCATCCTCGGGGGATCCTCTTACAGGCAACTCCCTCCCCCGAGCTTCCTGGAAAGGTCCCCATTGTCTGCCAGGGACATAGCAAAGTGTCCGATGCTGCCCTGCCACTTATCTGCTGGCACTGACTGCCCGGCCTCAGCACGGCCCGGCGGGGCCGGTCGCACGGCACCCAGTGTGACCGGTGCCCCCGGAAGCGTGGGACGGCGCAGCCCCAGGTGGGCGGGAAGGCGGACGTCCCCGGTGGGAGGGACAGGCTCTTCTGAGCCGATGGCCGCCCTACCTGGCCTCTTCAGGTGTCCCAGGGCCCTGTGTCGCTGTGCTGACATTTGGGTACAAGCAGCCCGCAGCCCGGGAACGGGCGGGTAAGAGGAGGCAGGGGGGCAGCGCCCTGGCTCAGGCTCCCCACCTGGTGTCTGGGTCCTCCCGCTGCTGCACTGTGTGGGGCCTGTTCCTGGTTGCCCTTGCACGGAATGTTCCACCGGCCCCGGAAGCCCGGGGGTGGGGGGAAGTCTCTGCTCAGGAAAAGCCTTCCTTCTAGAGACTGGAATCCTGGGGCTCTGTCACACCCTGCTGCCGATGTTGGGGGGGACGATGGCACAAGGGCAGCTGCAGAGGAGGACCCGAGGGGGACAAGACACACTCGCGTGTGCGCCGGCACCCCCCGGCCTGGGGATGGTCCGAGCTGGGGGCTGGGAGGGACCGGACACCTGCTCCCTCTGTGGCTCCCGGGGCAGATCCCCTCTCGGGTGTCAGACGGGCACCCCAACAAGCTGGGGTGAGGAGCCCCCCTCACCTCTTCCCCTGCCCCCCGCTTTGAATCCTATCTTATCTCCCAGGCCCTTATCGCTGGGCTCAGAGCCCTTTATCAGCCCCACCTGGTCGTACCCTCGCAACAGAGCAGGAGGGCGAGAGGCTTGGGCGGACACCAGGGGCGTGCGTGCCGGCATGGGGGGGCGGCAGCCCCTCGGGGACGGGGACGAAGCCAGGGCTCCGATTCCGCGGGATCTCCAATTACCCCAAACCCCCGCCCCGCCGCCCGCCGCCGAGTGCGCTTCCACGCCGCTCTCCTCGCGTGTCCCCTGCTCAGAGCTTCCGCTGGTGGCCGCCCCCGCGAGACGGCGCATCCCCACGCGCCGTCCAGATGTCCTGCTTCCCCGCCCCGCGTGCCCATGCCCTAACGCGGCCGGAGGGTCTCAGCATTTCCCCAGAAGGTCTCGGCGTCCCTGCTTTTGGCCATGCCATCGGCCCCGCTCCCCAGGACACCCCTCTCCTGTCTGGTCACCCCAGCAAGACAACCTTGAAGGCCGCAGATCTCAGCCACACCGCATATCCGATGACCCGATTCCATTGTAGGGGCCCGGTGCGGTCTGATCTGCTGGGGAGGCTGGCGGACACCGGGTTCAGGCTGAGCTCGGACGCCCCCTCCTCCAGGAGGCCGCTGTGGACTGCCCCCCCCAATAGAGAACCCCCTGCCCCGTGAGGATGCGGGCATGCACCTGCCCTGGGGGGACCGCCAGTCTGGACACAGACAAAACCATCTCCCCACCGAAGGAGGCCCTGACAAGGCCGGAGTGATGGGGAGTTGGGAGGCGATCCGTGGAGGCAGCAAGTGTGGGGACAACAGCTTCTGAGAGGGAAGGGGGGTGCCCCAGAAAGGGTGCCCCAGTTGAGAGGCAAGAATGACCTCCCTCTACTGTCCGTTTCCTCCATGCCCCATGCGGCTGCTCTGCGCTCAGCAGGGCTGTCCAGCCTTGGGGCGTCCCTGGGCCACACTGGAAGAATGGTCTTGGGCCCCCCATAAAACACACCCCCACTGACGATAGCTGATGAGCTAAAAAAGAGGTCACACAAAAACGTCTCGTCCTGTTTTAGGAGTCGGTGTTGGGCCGCGTGCAAAGCCGTCCCGGGCCGCAGGCTGGACGGGCCTGGCTTAGGGTCTCGGCTGCTCCCCGAAACCACCCGAAGCTGGAGGATATGGGGCCGGCTCAGTAACTAGCTGCTCATCAGTCAGCAGCTAAGATGATCTTCGCAGCCTCATTCCCGGATGGCAGGAGCCAGGACCCTGCAGGAGCAGCTCTGAAAACTGCGTCCCTGACGTGCAAGTCCGCAAGGCCACAGCGGGCAGAAGGGGCCCGTGCCAGTGGGCGCCCGGCCTTCCCGACACAGGACGGAGGGGGTGGGTGGGTGGGAGCACTCCCTGTCCCCATGAGGAACCACCCCGAGGGGGCTGGGCACACAGCAGCCAAGAACAACAGCTGCAGGTCACTCAGCAGGGACCGCGGGAGAAACGCTCTCGGCGGGCCGGCCTCGTGGTACCCAGCCGCCCCAGTGCCAGGGTGGGGGCGGAGGGTGCCCCGAACACTCCCCGGAGCTGGCTGTGCCTCCTGGGGTGATCTCCTTCCTCCTGCCCTATCCCGGAGCGATGACAGATGACAGTCCCTTCTACAAAGTCACAACTGCCCTTGGTGTCCACCTTGTCCAGCCGGCAGTCTTGAGTTTAACCCTAGTCTGGCTGGCACCGCCCGGCAGATGGGCGCCTCCGCACACGCTGTCCTCGGGCCACGCGTTGGGGCACCCTGGGGTGGCAACGACAAGGATGTGTCTCACCTGCGGACATCTGGGGTCAAGGCACAGGGCAGCCCAACGCCGAGCCCAGACAGGCGGGGTGGCCTGTGTGTCTCTGCTGCCTCACACGTCTCCGTGGCTAACGCAGACGCACGCAGCCGACCGTGCGATCGGAAGTCCCCGGAGCCCGCAGCCAGGAGGCCCACGTGCAGGCCTGCCCCGAGCCGCGGCCACAGCCCCAGCCCCTCCTCCGTCACCTGGGGAAGGGACAGGCCCGCCACTCCCCTGTCCCGCTCCCGTGAGTGGGACGTGACTTGAGAAATGTAACAGCGCGGCGCTGGGCTCTCCAGCCTGTCCCCGTCTCCTTCTCACCTTGACGTGGATGCGACTTCCCCCCAATACTCACGGGTGTTGGTGAGGACATGGACAGAAGGGACCCCTCGGGCACTGCTGGTGGGACTGCAACTCGGCGCAGCCACCGTGGGAACCAGCGTGGAAAAATCCATCAAAAAAATAAAGATAGAACCACCCTGTGACCCAGCGATCCCACTTCCGGGTATTTACCTGAAGAAAAGGACGAGACTAATGTGACAAGCCACGGGCACCCCATGAGCCACAGGGACCCCTATGAGCCACAGGCACCCCTATGAGCCACGGGGACCCCTATGAGCCACGGGGACCCCTGAGCTACAGGCACCCCTATGAGCCACGGGGACCCCTGAGCTACAGGCACCCCTATGAGCTACAGGCACCCCATGAGCCACGGGCACCCCTATGAGCCACGGGCACCCTATGACCTACAGGCACCCCATGAGCTATAGGCACCCCTATGAGCCACAGGCACCCCATGAGCTACAGGCACCCCTATGAGCCACAGGCACCCCATGAGCTACAGGCACCCCTGAGCTATAGGCACCCCGAGCTACAGGCACCCCTGAGCTACAGGCACCCCTGGGTCCATCGCAGCATGCCTAGTGATAGCCAAGGCGTGGAAGCAGCTCAGGTGCCCAGCAGTGGACGGACGGATGAAGACGTGGGACTGACACCTGACGGAATACGACTCAGCGATCCAAAAGCAGGACGTGTCACCATCTGTGACAGTGTGACGGAACCAGAGTACCACGCTCAGTGAAAAAGGCCGATCCCACGTGATTTCACTCACGCGTGGGATCTAAAAAGACCAAATAAATGAACCGAACGAAGGCAGCTCGGAGGAACAGGGACCCAACGTGACGGGGGTTGGAGGGCGGCGGGGGGCGGACGGCTGAAACGGTCATGGGGACATGCGGTCCCAACCACGTGCAGAGCAAACGTGCGGCACAGGGGACCCGGTCAGCAGCAGCGTGAGGACCCCAGACTCAGGGCGGGGGTTCCACGGGAAGGCGGAGGAACGTCCACCCACGGCGTGGTCCCCCTGAAACGAGCCTGATGTCGTAAAGCAGTGACATGCGGGTGTGGCAGCCACGGAGCACCTGCCCCGCACACCAGGCCTTCCCAGGGCCTCCGCAAAGCCGGCCCTCTGGGAGCTGGGACCTGGGACCCCTTCCCCCAGCCCCGCCCTCTGCCACCGAGCCGTCACAGGGCTCCATGTGGGCTTGGTGGCCCGGCTCCGGGCCCAGCGTCCCTGTTTGCTGTCCTCTCCAAGGAGCGTTGGCTGACGTGTCCTCAGACCAGGCCAAACCCATGTTTGGATCTTTTCATGCTTTGCAAGCCTCAGACACAGGTTTTTTTTAAAAAAGAAAAAATAGGGAAGCCGCGATCTGGAGGGGTGAAGGGCGTGGCTCCAGGTCACAGATGGGCGATGAGGGTGGGTCCCAGTGAGGCCAGGCTCCCTGTGGGGCTGGCGGGACCCTCTTCGGCCCCGAACCCCCACCCCAAACCAGCAGAGGGGACCCCTCCCCCCGCACGTGCTCTGTAACTCGCACAGGCGTTTCGGAGCCACGCTGCCGTCCGGGACTGCCGTGACCTGTCCACCTACCTGTCCCCCCACCGGACTCCGACTTCCCTGAGGGCACTGACCCTGTCTCACTCGTCCTCGCTTTCCTGGAATCCGGCTCATCGTGATTTCTCAATCCGTGTTTGGGGTAAAAAGGGGAGAAGGGAGGGGACGTGGGAGGGACAGAGAGGGAGAGACGGCGGGGGAGGGGAGACGGAGGGAAAAGGAGCCGCAGGGAGAGGCGGGGTGGGGGTGGGGGGCTGGCCCAAAGGTGGGGGGCCCCCGGGGCCCTCTGCTGACCTCAGCGTGACCGGGACACCCTGAAGCAGGCCGCCCCGCCCCCCGCAGCCCGGGATATAAACGAGGAGCCCTCGGAAAGGGGGGGCCTTCCAGCCGCCAAGGCGGCCACGGGGTTTCCCAGGCTCCCGATGCGCCGATGTCCTTCCCTCCTGTCCTTTCCCGCCTCCGGGAAGTGAGCGGCCAGAACCCCTTCTTCTCGGGGTCCCCCGATGCTCTAGTAGCCCCCCGCCTCAGGGTCCCCCGCCTAGATTTAGGAGGATGGGGGTCCACAACATAAGCAGGGGACACCCCTCTACCGGACCCCCAGCCCCGGAGGTGAGGTGCGCCTCTGGGGTGGGGAACCGATGCCAGCAGGGACCTGAGGAAAGAGCCATGTCCCCGAGGGGGCCGTGAGGCGGGGGGAGGACAGGATTCAGGGGAAGGGGCCCCCCAGCAGGCTGGGCTCCTGCGTGACTCGGGGAAACCCTGGAAACCTGGCTGCCCCCATGGGCGCCCCTGGAATTTCCCGGGAGAGGAGATGAGCCCTTCCACCCCGCCCCGCTCCGAGGTCCCCCACGGCTCCTCCTCTCCGGAAAGTACCAGGTCCCCGTCCTGCCCCCGCCCCCTCCCGTCCAGACGGTCATCGTGGAGACGTCCGGGCGGCGCCGGCCGGGCAGCAGAACCTCGGAGCCGCCCCCAGACTGGGTCGGGGCAGGAGGGGG
The DNA here is from genome assembly GCA_004026885.1 of Lyroderma lyra. Lineage (NCBI taxonomy): Eukaryota > Metazoa > Chordata > Mammalia > Chiroptera > Megadermatidae > Lyroderma > Lyroderma lyra. The sequence continues at coordinate 17,459 of PVJL010017187.1, forward strand.
GCTCCTCGCTTTCTCCCCGAGACCCAGAGCCACGCCAGCACGCCCCGCACACCTGCCTGGGCTCCCCTAACTGAACCCTCCGGCCAAGCCTGCCCTGAGCTGGCGGCAGGAGCCCGCGGCCAGGCGGGGAGCCAGCCCAGGGGACCTGTGGCTCCTCCTTTGGGCCAGAGAACTGGGCGGGGGCGGTCCGGGCCGCTCTCGGAACCACAGGGCTGTGGCTGCAGACGCAGCAGGCGGACGGTGCTAGCCGGGGGCCAGGGTGGCCCAGCGACCTGGGAGGCGTCCCCAGGACAGGACAGAGAGTCAAGCAGCACGAACAGGACAGTCCCTGGCGGACGACAGCACCGAGTGGAAGCAGAAGGCCTGGGCCCTCCTCCCGACCCCGCAGCTCGTGTGCTGTGTGTCCTCGGCAGCCCACAGCCCCTCTGACCCTCCGGGAGCGCGTGGGCGCAGCGCCCAGCCCCTCGCCGCGCGGCCCCGCGTGTCTCCCCGCCGACGGCCTCGCCTGCACCCTGCCGCCCCTCACCCTCCCGCAGGGCCCAGCGCAAACCCGCCCCGCCCCCCGCCGCCCTGCACACCTCACCTCCTTCCTCCTAATTCTGGTCCCCAGGTCGGCGCCCCTGCTGGACGGTGACCGTTAAGGGCCCACGGTCAAGGTCACCTTTCCGTCAGCGAGCCCTTCATGAATGCCGGGCACGGAGCAGACATTCACGAGACGCCGACTCAAGGAAAGGTGACCTTGATGCTCGTCGCCTGTCCCTTAGCGGGAGACTAAAGGACTCTGGGAAGAAGGAGCCAACCCCAGGGCCCGTGACCACGTCCCGAGCCCTCTGCTCCGTACGAGGGCGGCCCCGTGGCCGGTACGCCCACACGGCTTCTTTCTCCATTGTCCAATCCTCCCTCTGACCGGGGCCTTCGTAGGTGGGGGAAGTGGCGCCCAGGGAGGTGGGGACCCTTGCTCGAGGTCACACAGCAGGTGGCGGAGCTCGGGCAGGACCTCAGGTCTGTGTGACCGCCCCCCGACCCTCAGCCTCAGGCCAATGCACTAGCAGAGGAGCCCGTGGGCCCGGACGTGCTCTTTCAACAAGGGAGAAGTGACAAGCCCGTCACCTCCAGGCCTGACCCGGGATGGCATCTGTCCCCGCCGCCCAGCAGCCTCCTGGCGATTCTGCACGCCCTTCCGGCTGCTCCCAGAGCTCTGAGGGGCCCGGCCCGCCGGGAGGCCTGCAGGGCCGCCACAGTCACAGCCTCGGGGAGGCCGGGGGGGGGCGGGGCGCAGTCACAATCCTGGGGAGGCCGG
>PVJL010017188.1:0-18904 GCA_004026885.1 Lyroderma lyra
GTGTATCTGTGTATTTGAGAATAGCGGTTTCTTTATTGATAAATGAATATAATTCAACAATTGTTCATAAAATTCTAGGGACAAGTCATCTACTCTCCTGTGATTTGACCTAAAAGTTCTCTCTAACATGAAGGTAAAAGCAAAAATCACACTTGAACAACTGCTCAAGGATTTGTGAAGTCTGCCTATAAAGCTTTGATCTTAAGGAATGTACTGAACTCTAAAAGCTGATATTTATCTTGTTATAATCTGTACATAAGAAAAGTTGTTTTGCTCCTACTTTAACACTCATTAAGAACTAAAATGTATGCATAAGAATTTCAAAAATTTTATTATTGAGATACACAATGCCAGTAATTAAAACTCTAATAATGTAAACTACTTTTCACATGGTTGTACATATTTTATCTCAATGGAGAGGCTAATTCTTATTTTGGAACTTTGAAATTTGGAAAAGTCAAAAGATTGCTGAGGAAATAAGCAAGGTAATTTTTTTTTTTTTTGGTATTCAGAGGGAACTGAAACAGAAGTAAAATGACAAAGCAATTGTCATTTATTTCCCTGAGATTTATGAATTCAAGTAATGGAAACTGAAGAATAAGGAAGTTATTTCCATAGGTAGAGGGAAATAAAAAAAGCACAACTATTGCTTCCATTGTACTACGATACATCCTCAATGCTGAGAGCAGCTAAAGTTTCTCAATTACATTCCCTATTCAGGAACACCTGACTCAGAATGCTCTTTCAGCAAACCTGTATAGATACAGGAGAATACAAAGATGTTTAACCTTTCACTTATACCTTTATTTATAAGTATGATAATGAGGGGAAAATGTAAAATATTCAATAGTGATTATTAATACAATATGATGTTTTAGGAATGTTGATGGATTATAAGGTTTTGAGGACAGTATACTACTTGCAAATCATTTAAGATTAAGACTATAAAGACAACGAAGTGCAATGATTGCATAAAAGCATAGGCATTTAGGTATTTGGTAGATGTCACGTGTATTTGCTTTTAAACATATTAGATATTTTTCAAGAACATAGAAGTTATTTGTTGTTTTGTGTCATTTGAACTAATGTTTCTGAGGTAAGCAAAGAAAGTGATTTCTTGATTTATAAATATTTGAATTTGTTGTGTGTTGGTGTGTGTATGTGTGAATGTGTATATATGTCTACACACTTGGTAATTTAATGTTATTGTAACATAGTTATAGCTTGCATGATTTGCCAAATTACAAACAGGAATAAGGCAATAAAATAATAGAATTCAAACACTGAATTTAGGTAAAGGAAGAGCAAGATAATGTATATTTTTTGTACATAATAATTGTACTTTAACAGTTTAGTAAGGTTAACAATATAAAAAGTGATTCATAAATTGGAAATTGGATTTACTATTTAAATAAGGACCACTTCTGCTAAGACACATTAGAAATAGTGAATTGAATAGGGAACTGAGCTACTTTTATGCAAAATTCCATGTTGTGTTTTGCAGAATTCTAATAGAGAATTAAAATGTAAAAATAACTCCTTTTGACAACATCTTCACCTTGGATATCACAACACAACTGAAATGAATGGAATGTGTCTCAATATGTGTTAATTAGATTTTTTGCCACACACTATTCATATTTATATGAGTACAGTGTTTACCAGGAATATCAACTTTTAACATCTGAAATACTGATTTTGTTCTTTAATCTCTCATTTTAACTCTATTATTCTTTAGCATATTTTTATTATTGTATTTGTGAATGTATCTGATTCTGAAACATAGCTAGAAGTGACTCTAAAAATGTAAGATTATTAAAATAGGCAGATATTAACTTTTCTCTCTTTCTCGGTCTTTCTCATAAAAATGTATCCAAAAGTATCAAAATAATGATAGCTAACATAGCATTTTGGTATTAGAGTATTTAAAATGTTTTTGTTAATATAATTTTCCTCATTCTACCACAAACTCTTATCCAAAGGAGGCTCATTTTTCTTTTTAGTAATTTACATTTTTAAATACATGTAAAACATGCATTTTTCTAGTACAAAGATTGCTGGAATAGAAAAGCAAAGAAATAAGTCTAATTTGGTCTACACATGGTCAGAATTAGTTTATACTTAAAGTAATTTAAATTTTTTAAATTATAGTTGATATACAATATATTAGATCCAGGTGATTGGACACTTACATATGTGTCATATATAACTTACAAAGTGATAATCCTGGTAAGTCTAATACTCTACACATACACAGTTATTAGATTATTATTAATTACATTTCCTATGCTACAACTTATATCTCTGTGACTGTTCTTATAATTGGTAATTTGTACCTCTTAATCCCTTTATCTCTTATACCCATCCTCTTAACAGCCCTCCCATCTGGCAACCATCATTTTGTTCTCTGTATCTATGAGGGCTTTTTGTTTCCTTTATTCATTTATTTTGCTTTCCTACTCAGCTCTTTCTCAAATTACCAGACTTTGACAAAAATCATTTTACCATTATTTTTTATTTTAATAGAATCATGGCTCTATACTTAGCCATGATAATCATATGTGATTAAATCTGCTCAATTAAAGGTAAGTATAAACATTTCAGGCTTCTAATCCAGGTCTCTTAAGAGTAGGTAAGTTGTTATTGTGCACTCTTTTTCTCATTCTTGGCAACTGCTAACTGAATAGTAAGAAAAACCTATAACATAATGGAGCCATATCATAGAAGAAATTTCTACACCTGAGTAAACTCACAGAGAAAAGCTTTCTCATTGACCTAGGCAGCTTACCTTGGAGTTGTTACATGAGAAAGAAATTTTGTTTACTTCAAACTACATTATATTGATATTTTTATGACTTACATTTCTATGATCCTGGTATATAAACATAACATTTCTTAGAACAATTTTACAATTGTTAACATTTATTTAGTGTTCACCATTTGACTACACATTTAACATTTATTATTCAATTAATTCTAATAATAAATGAATGCATTTATTATCATTCTTATTTGGTAAATGTGGAAATTGAGATTCTGAAATGTTATAAAAAATGTTACTGAAAGAAGATGATGGTGGATTACATGGGTGCTGTGTATACAGCCTCCCAGGTCATCAAGATTGCAGATAGATGGGGTAACTGTCAACTTTGGGAAACATTGGAAGGCTGACTGAGCAGAACTCCAACAGCAGACGATATAGAGAAGGAAGCCAACTGACAGGGATATGGGGTGACCTCAAACCTACAAATATCAACAGAGCTCTGGGAGGAAAACCTCAAGTGCAGGAATTTTCATAGAGGAGTTGGGGTGCCAAGCCCATGCTGGGTCCAGTCCTCTCCCATGGCCCAGGAGTCTTGTGCAGGAGAGAAAAGCTTGGTACATTTGGAAATTCAAAACATTGGAAAATCTGTCTATTTCTGTTAGTGAGATGGACATCAACTGGAAGTCCAGGTACTTTTCTATGGGTGTTTGTACATGCTTGGCCGCTTGCCACACTCACCTATTGTTTAGTGGAGGGATGGCATCACTGGTGCCAGAGTCATACCAGGAAACATTAAGTGGTGAGTTTTCAGGGTGTGGGCTGGAAGGCCCTGTTGTTTGAGTGCAGACAGTGCCACATGTGTGACACAGAGTAGGACATTTTCTTCTTTATTAAACCTTTCCCCAAAAGACAAACTCTGAGACCTCACTGGTCTAAAAAAATCCACGCATGCTCACTACACACCCCAAAACACCACATCCATTACAGCTTAAACTACATCTCCCAAGGTACTTTAGACCCATCCTACCAGCTGCAGAACAAGTCTTACAGGTTTTTAACAGAAAAGCAAGCATGCTTGTTTTTCTAGACAACTCTTCCTCAGCAGACAAACAAACAAACAAATAAAACCTGAAATGAAGCTAAGCAGCTGGCTGCAGAAAAGACGCCCCAAAACTCTTTTTAAAAAAATGGTTGTCCTCTGTCTTGCTGACAACTGAGGTCGCAGTGTGTCAGTTCCCAAAGGGTTAAAGTCAAGTCTGCTGTAAAGAATTACAGCCAGGCCCACTGTAGAATGTTATAGCCAGGCTCACTGCCCAGGGTTGAACTTGGTACAATAAGTCCATGTCTGGGGTTGAGGAATTCCTGGGGCTGACATTTACTGTGCATATACTAGCTTATGTAACCATGAAAACACAAACAACTGCTACTGGGCAGATGTAGCAAGATACTACTTTTGTTGGAATATGTATCTATAGTCCCAGGTGTGCAATAAAGGAGTTTGCACACTGGCTTGATTATGGTCCCTAAATGTCAGCTCCCCACTCATTTTTGTCAACTGGGTGTACCACCACTGAAACCTGACCTGCTTAAATACCTTGACAATGACACTTGGCGTAATCTACAAGATGATGTGAGTACTATTCCCAGTGCCTCTGAGGGTCCCCAGGTGGAAGAAATGTGGCATCCCACCTCTTTATGGTACCCAGTGGCGACATATCTGGATACATAGATGGATCCAGAGGACTGGGATAAGATCAAGAAGGACCTGGAATCTATGGAATTCAACATTCCACCAGCACAGCAGGAGGTGGCTGACTGTGAAGCCCAGATGTTTCTGCCAGTACTGTGGCATGCCAGTCAGGAGATGCAGGGGCAAGCTCAACAGGTATGTTAGTTGCAGTGGCAGAAAGAAATGCTAGAGGAGCGTCTGGCAGCTGCTGAACGTATGCTGCAGGGCTTGGAAGAGTCTGTACACACCTCCATGACAGGTATTCCAATACCTATATTGTAGGCTTGCCCCTTAGTGCAATGGAAGATCAAGCTGGAGCAGCTGATGGGGCCAGGAAGGTCAGCCACAGGGGGGCCCCCTGGCCAAGTACCATATGACAATGACTGTGTACTCACATGTTGAATTATGGGAATTGGCAGAGCTGGTATGACAAAGGGCTGGGGAAACAGTACTGGACTGGCTATTGAGATTATAGGATGATGAAGCAGAAGGAACAGAGCTGTACCCTTATGAAATGACCCAACTGGCCTTCATTAGGGTACTTTCCTCTTTGAGGCAAAAGATACAAAATATTGTCCATACTAACCATGATGCAGGGAATTATTTCCTGATCAATTGGTAGTTACCCGAAAGGTTTGGGTGGATGTCAGTGAATTGTGTGAGACTGTGAGCTACTGGTCCCCATACTCGGATCTAGTGCAAATTATGAAACATGGGCATGTGACAGATGATGTTTCAGATACGCTACAATAGCCCTGATTAGGAGGTTTTCACCACTAGAATGGAAGATCTCACCCTAGCCTCAGACCCCTGGGAACTTTTGGGACTATGTCAGCTCTTTCACTTCCCTATGTAGATAGATCAGCTGTTATTTCATGTATGGGGGATGTGGAAGTGAAACAAAAGAAAAAGAGTGGCCAGGTGAGACTGCTACAGGGCCCCAAGGGGCCCCCACCCAAGGGACACCCAAAGAATAAAGAGGCTCAAAAGAGTGGCTTTCAGCCTGCAGTGAGAGTGAGCTGGAAGCAGATGTGGTTTGATCTATTAGCTGTGGGAGTAGCCGCAGAGAACATAGAGCATCAGCCTACGGGGGTGCTGCTGGCTCTGTGGAAGCAGTTGAAACCTGAGCAGCAGTTTACTCCCCTGCTGGCTGTTACACTGCTAATTCAGAAGTTGAGACTGACTGATTTTTACCCAGACTAGGGGTCTGGCCAAGTATCCAGCTGAGGGAGAATCTTGGGACCGGAGGCCACATGTTGAACTTGCTATTTACTGGTCCCCCCATAATGTGCAGCGGGTACTAGCCCTTGTGGACACTGGAGCAGATAGCACTTTGCGGTATGAAAATCTGAATCAATCTAGCTGTCCTATGGCCACCATGCAGGGATATGGAAGCCGGATGATATGGACCAAACAAATAGTTGTGACCTTGGGCACAGAACAATTGCCCCCACAAGACTATAAAGTCTACGTCTCCCATATCACAGAATATATTATAGGGGTGGATGTGCTGCATGGATAGGCAATCTTGACAATGTTGAGAGAATTTCACCTGTATATACAAGTAGTAAAGACTATTGTACATGGGAATCCCCATCATGCCCCCTTAATATTGCCCCAGGTTACCGTGTTGTGCATACAAAACAATATCGATTACCTGAAGGGCAAGAGATTGGCCATACCATTCTCAAGCCAAAAGAAGCCCAGACAATCTACTCAACACATAGCCCTTACAATGCTCCTGCATGGCCAGTGAAAAAGCCTGATGGCTCCTGGTGAATGACTGTGGGCTATTGGGAGCTGAACAAAGTGACACCCCCATTGCATGCAGCAGTGCCCAATGTTATGGATCTTATGGACAAACTCACACATGTAGTGGGACAGTATCACTATATTGTGGATTTGGCAAATATTTTTTCTCCATAGATATAGCACCAGAGAGTCAAGAACAGTTTGCCTTCACTTGAGAAGGATAACAATGGACTTTCCTGGTGCTTCCCCAGGGATATCGGCACAATCCCACCCTGTGCCATGGACTAGTGGCTCAGGACTTGGCCACCTGGTGGAAGCCAGCAGGGGTGCATCTCTTCCATTACATGATGATATAATGCTAACCTCTGATTCTCTTGCAGAGCTCAAGACTGCAGCCACCATTCTATGAGAAGTCCTCGAGACCTGGGGGTGGGCCATCAATGAAGACAAGGTCCAAAGGCCAGGGTTGTCTGTCAAATTTTTGGGAGTTGTCTGGTTAGGTAAGACTAAGGTTATGCCAGAGGAAGTCATAGATAAGTTACCAGCATATCACCAGCTGACACCATGAAGCAATTACAGACTTATTTGGGTCTGTTATGCTCTTGTAGAGTGTTTGTTCCTAATTTAGCTACTTTAGCTAGCACCTTACATCACCTGATATGGCAAGGGGCTACTTGGGATTGGGGCCCAGAGATAGAGCAGTTATTTTGAGCCATCAAACTGGCAGTGGCTCAAGTCCAAACCCTATGGGTGGGTGGCACCACCCAACATTCCTTTTAACGGTGTCAGTGGATGGCAATGGGTTTGGATGAAGCTTATGGCAGACACACAGGATTAGTAATGTACCCATTGGTTTTTGGTCTCAATTATGGAAAGGGGCAGAAGCCCGCTATTTTCTTATAGAGAAAAAAATATTTTCTTATATTTTCTTATAAATAGCTAGCTGCTATTTATGCTGACCTTCTGGCCTCTGAGCCCATAACAGGTCCCTGTCTTGTAACTATCCAATCAAGGTATCCAGTAGAGGACTGGTTGCAGTCTTGGTTGAAGACACCCTGGACAGGGATCACCCAAACCCCTCTCTTGACCACATGGGGGGGCCCATTTGGAACAGAGAGTCTGCTTCTCATCCAGCCCTTTATCAGGTCAATTACATGCCTTGCTAGGACCTACAGAATTTCAAGTGGAAGAGTCATCCTTACCAATGGAAGCTGAAATATCTATAGCTAGTCCCTATTTAAAGGGGCAAACCCCTATCTCAGCAGATGCCTGGTATACAGATGGCTCCTGCTGAGGGTAAATGCCTGCATGGGCAGCTATGGCAATACAGACCTCTACAGATGAATTCTGGTATGAGACAGGGAATGGACAATCCAGTCAATGGGCTAAGTTGAGGGCTGTATGGCTAGTGTTGATAAATGAACCAGGCCTCATACATGCCTGTATGAACAGTTGTGCAATATACAAAGGTTGAACACTCTGGCTTCCCTGTTGGGCAGCCCAAGGTTGGCTGTGAGATAGGGCTCTTTGGCAGGACTTGTATCAATAGAGTGTCCAGCAAGGGGCCACCATTTACATTGTTCCAGGACATAATCCTTTAAAGGCACCTCAAAATGATGTGCTGATGCTCTTGCTCAAGTGAGGGCAAGCCAGTTACTGCCCCACCTGGAAGAACTACATCACAAGCTGGGACACATTAAAGCCCGAATCATGGAACAAGTAGCTTATTGATGGGGTATGTCACTGACTCAGGCACAAAGTCAACAGGCTGTGCAAGACTGCCATGCTTGTGCAGAACAGCACCCCTACTGGCACCAGCCCCTGTGAAAACCAGGTGTTGTGCCAAGGGGTGGGCAGCACTCTCAGGAGTGGCAAGTAGACTCTATCAGCCCCCTGCCAAAAGATCATGGTTGTCAATATGCCTACACAGCAGTGGATACAGGAACTGGGCTAGGATTTGCCTGGCCTGCAGATTTGGCCACTCAAGAGCATACTCTTGCTACACTTGATCAGTTGAGTGCTGCCTTTGGGACTTCTATGGTAATTAGCAGTAATCAGGGCACTTACTTTACTAGATAGAAAGTATAGGCTTGGGCTTGTCAGAATGATATTGAATAGCAGTTGCATGGACCTTACCGACCCCAAGCCACAGGTATGATAGAATGATAAAATGGTTTATTAACGGAACAAGGAAAGGTCTTTGGCCCTGGTTTACACAAACGGAGAACTAATCTGCCCACTGCAGTTAGGCTGTTAAATGAACAACCCAGAAGCACTGGTTTGTCCCCATTAGACAAAGTTGTTTAGGCCACACCTCCACTCTTATTTGAAAATATGTGTTAACTCTGCTGACCCACACATGGTGCCAAAAATATATAATGGGGCTTTAATCATCGCTGCTCCTGACTTGTTGGCACCAGGAAAACAAGCCTCATGGTCATGGCCTTGGCCCACCCTGGGCTCCCATTAATCTTGACTGGCTCTAATAGAACCTTGAGGTGTTGGATTCAAGGAAAAATTTATCTTAAAACCAGAGTTGGGGGAGTTCCCTGATGGTGTAGTGGCTTAAGGCTTCGGCGCTGGCGCTGTCAGTGTTGTGGCCTGGGTTCGACTCCCAGCCAGGGAGCTACCCACATACCAAAAAGCAAAAAAAAAAAAAAAAAACAAAACAAAAAAAAACCAGGGTTGGGGTGTTGGTCCCTGTCTATACAGCTGATACTATCAGAGAGGGCCAGAGGACCTATACTAAAAAGAACATTTGTCCTTGCCCTTTGGCCTTTTCCTTTGCATTCCGTCACCCCATTAGAGCTACCTTGGTCCTGAACTATTGAATAACTAGTCTGGTATAGGCCTGGACAAAGCTCTTACCGACCACATTGTTCACAAGATAGAGACATTGTTGTATTTTACCTGAGGGTAAAGATCTTCCTTTAATGGTGTCACTATCTGTTTTGTCCTACCACCCAGGCTAACAGCAGGCAATATTATCCTGTCTTGGTACATACTTTTGCTCTGGTGCATAATGTTTTCCACTGCTGGATCTGTACAGAAATAATGGTGGAGGCAGCTGAGGGACTTTCATGGTGGATTCACCCGGCTTTCCTAAACAATTGGATGTGGTTATGTACATGGAGCAGCACCGCTGAATGGGAACAATGTTGCTGGCAGTGGACAATTTGCTCCTCAAGAACCATAATAACCAATTCCCTCTTTTTGGTTATGCAATGACTAATGGGTGGGGTTGGGTGGTGGGGGAATATGTGGAACTATGGAAACAAGTCCTGTTATGTATAGAACAACATCGCTCAGCCACTAACCACATTGCTGGTTGGGTGCCCCCACACTTACATCGAAACATTACCCATGTGCTGACTGACCCCTTGCACTTGGTGGGATGAAGCCTTATATGCTGGCGTTCATCCCACAGATAACCTTCCAGCTGGATACCTCTGGGTTTGTGGACGTATGGATGGCCTTATTTACTTGCAAACTGGACTGGCCAGTGTACATGGAGTCACACTTACATTGCTGGTTGAGTACTGGCAATGCTTTTTCAATTTTCTACTAATTGGGAGTCTGTGTATCACTGCTGGCATCACCAACATAGATTCACTTGGTGGTTCTACCCCTTTGCTCTGGCCCTGTTGGGGTTACTATAATAGATGTAGAATTACAAGTAGAAGCTTTAGCAGTGCACACAGCTCAAGCTCTGAATGCCACTAAACAGGCCTTAAGCCTGTTATTAGATGAAACAGCACAAATGCACAAAGTTGTGCTGCAAAGTTGAATGGCTTTAAGGGGGTTCCCTGGTGATGTAGTCACTAGGTTTTGGTGCTCTCAACCCTGCAGCCTGGGTTTGATTCCCAGCCAGGGAACTACCAAAAAAAATAAAATAAATCAAATGGCTTTAAATTTATTGAAAGCCTCCTAAGGTGGCACATGTACTATTTTGATGTGGAATGTTGTGTATATATCCCAGATCATGCTGCACATTCAGGCAGCCCTGGCTGAGATGAACACAGAGTTACAAGCCATTACCTCCTCCACAGAAGACCCACTAACCTCTTGGTGGTACTCCTTAAGATCCACCTGGTGGTGGATAATAATGTTTCTAGCAATTATTGCTAGCAGTCTGATAGTCTTTTGATATACCCTATGTTTTTGCTGTAGGCTATGGGCTCAAGGATATTATGGGTAAAGTCCCATGCAACAGCGCTGTAGGGATAATGTCAGTCTCCAAAAGGTTAAAGGCAAGCCAACTGTAAAGAATTACAACCCGTTGCCTAGGTTGGACCTTGGCATAATCAGTCCATGTCTGGGGTTGAGGAATTCCTGGGGCTGACATTTACTGCACATGTACTGCCTTATGTAACCATGAAAACCCAAACAACTGCTACTGGGCAGATGCAGCAAGATGCCACTTTTGTTTGATTATGTGTATATAGTCCCAGGTGCACAATAAAGTGGCTTGCTCTCTGGCTTGTTTATTTCCCTGCAGGTTGGCTCCATGCACATTCTTTTTAACTGGGTGTACCACCGCTGAATCCTGCCCTGTTTAAAAATCTTGGCAATGACACAGCGGTTCATAGAGGAACTGGGAAGACAAACGAAAAATTAAGGAACCACAGGCAACTTAAACATAACATTTATTCCAGAAGTGCAACAGCAACAAAATGGCATTCAAGAGTCAGCGGGGCATCATTGCACACTCCAGAAGAGTCCCCTCCCGTTATATAGGCAGGTGCCAAGAAGTGAGCTCATAAGGCACAGAAACAACAAAATGGCTGCCCCCTGGGAAAGTGGAAGTCATGGTTACCTCACAGGTGTGCGTCATTATGGCAGAGCATGGTGACAGAGCCTGACTCCGTTTGCCCCATACTCCACCCCTTCATGTTGTCTTTACCTCACAATCAACATGACAGTTGTCTTACACAAAGTTCCCTGTGCAAGGAGTGTGGCACATTGCATCCAAACACCACAGCAACAATACAGACTACAACAAACTATAATAGTACAAGAAATAATAAAGAGGGTAACCAAGGCAATGTGCTATTTGTTAGTGAAAGAAGCCCACCATTCTGGAGGGGATCCCCCATCAGGCGATTAATGTTTTGAGTTCTTGCAGTTAAGGCTTGTAAAGCCTAACATTATTTTGTTTATCAGGGATAAATATGCAATACTCAGTTCCAATCAAGGCACAAAGTCTTCCCTGTGTAGGAATGCAAGTCTTTTCTTCCAAATAAGGGCCTAACTTTCCTCCTTGGAAACCCACCATAGGAATCCACCTTAGAGCAGGTCCCTATCCTCTCCCCCAACTCATCCTGTTTACACGAAGCTCACATGGCCTGCCCTGGAATGTCTTTGTCTCCTTTCCCTCGCACCTTGTCCCTCGTGAAATGTCATAAATATATAAAATAGCCAATCGGGTGAGGTTAAGAGTGTGAATAGTGAAGCACTAGCCAACAGGGCAAAACAGGTTTAATTAAGCTTGTGTTAGGTATAAAAATGTGTGTGACTTTCCACTCGGGGTGCTTGCAGCTTTTGTCCGGGTCTGCATCTATGCACCCTTCTGCAGAAGTAAAAATTGCCTTGCCGAGATATTTAAATCTCTGAGTACTTATTTGCGACACCGGAGTTTCATTTCCAACACCTGGGAGGCAGCAAGAATATCTAAGGCCTTGTGATTTTGCAACACATGTTTGCACATCTGATAGACTTCTGCATTTTAAAAAGATAACACTTTATGAGTTTCATTAAAAGCACAAGCTGTATGCAAAGCCAAAGCAGTTCTCTCTTGTTGGTTTGCTGTACTAGCTCCTTGAGGGGAAAATATAGCTAGTGGATAGAACCACCATGCAGCATGCTTCACCCTGTGGTGAGCCTTAAAGATGCCCCAGCTACTGGATGTACTACCCAGAGCAGGAAGGACTCACCTTGGGTTGTATGGCCATCCCCATGCACAATGGCCTGTCCAATTAGCAGGCAGGTATGGCCAGCTGTGCTGCCTGCATCACCATAAGCTTATCCCTGAAACAGAGTAGGTACAATAGTGGCTACGGTTACAACACCAAGGCATAATGTCATCTCCCACGATTATCTCACAGAGATCACAGAGAGTCAAGTCCATATTCATACCTCCCTGTAGTGTACAGGTTGTGCATATTGATTCCTTAACAGAAAGTTTGACAGCTTCATCTGTGAGCCATTCCAGGCCATCTAATATGAAATAACCAAGCCAGGGGCAAGTCTTGTTTATTTGCTCTCAGGCGAAATTTAGAATCTGCCACCTAGTTGTATCCCACACAGGTGTGGGATCATTAGCAGTCCAGTGATGAAGCCAAGGCCAATTCTGCACCACAGCTGTCTTTATCTGTCACAAGGGCCACCAGTTGTGCTGGGCGGCAACTCTGTCCAAACCAAGCATGCTGACTGGTTGGGCACCACAGACAGAATATATGCCCATTACACTAAGGTGTTGGTCCACACAACACTTAGGGCAGAAAGAAAGAGAAGTTATAGTCACTAGGAGAGGCAGGTTTCTGCCCTCCAGCAGAATGCAAGCGAGTGTTTTGTCAGCTGACAGCACAGTAGCTGGCCGGGTCAGCCTCTCCGGGTGTGTATGCCAAATTACTTGGCTTGCACAATCACTTCAGTGGGTTTGACATGCAAAAGAATAAGAGAACTCATAATAGGCCATAATGTTCCTTTTGGCAATGAAGCCCTATTCCCTCTTTCAGGGAGTACATCTCCACGTGAGCAGGGCATTGCCCAGTCACCCAAGGGGTTATCTGTGAGTTACATTCCTAACCTTTTCCTCAAGATGACAAAAAAGCCTCCCAAATCATTTGAGGGGCTTGTATAGTCCAAGGCCAAGCCCAAGTAATCCACTGTCTCCTTGCTAAACCAGTAGGAGCTGGCAGCAAGCTGTGCTTTGTCACACAAAGGCAGGTTTTAGCAATTCATTTTTGGTTTGAATCTGCAATTGAATAGGGGCTGCTGCTGGGTGCAGAAGTGCCTCTACTAGAGCCAGCTTACTCTGCCTGTTCTGTTTATTTAGAGCAGCTGTTCTCAACCTGTGGGTCGTGACCCCTTTGGGGGTCAAATACCCTTTCACAGGGGTCGCCTAAGACCATCAGAAAACACATAGCAGAGAGACACAGACAAGATGGTGACTGGAGAGGAGGTCCCTAAAGCCTCTCCCAGAAAACACAATTGAATGGCCATCCAGAAGCCAAGAAAGAGGACCCTGAGTGACAAAACGACTGTCAAGAAATCCACAAATCGCAAGTAAACACCTGAAGGCTGGCGAGAAGGGGGCAAGTCGGGGAGAGGGAAGGGAGCAGAGACAGTCACACAGGACACGATCCCTGCTGACTCTTCAGAGCTGCATAGTTTGGGGGAGGGGAGAGAGACTGGGGAGATGGGGACAGACGGAATTTGGGAGCCAGCCTCTGGAAATTTTGAGTGGTAGAAGGGCTGAGCGAGGATTCTGAACTGCAAAGATGACACCCCAACTCTAAGCCCCCTGGAGACCTACACAGGGCTGCAGTTCCTGTTCCCAGCCTGCTGCAAAAGAGACCCTGCTGTCTCAGGCCAGACCCACAGCTTTGGACTTACGGAGCGTGCATATTTCCTCATGCACCCCAGGGTTCTGAAAGTAGTGTGAGCCCTTAGAAAACCAGGTACTGAATCAGGGCTGGGGAAAAAAGACTGATTTGATAGCATTCACCCCAGCTAGCAGAAACAAGCCTTGAAACAGCTTCCCCAGCAAAGGGCAGAAGGCAGAACCGCCTTTGGAAAGCCGTTTGTTGGCCTCTCCCCAAGATATATGTGCATAGCCTCCAAACACAGTAGGAGATCACAAACAAGAAACAAACAGCTCTCTCTCCCCCAAAACTTGACCCCCAGCGCCACCTAGTGTCTGCCCTACAGCAAGACACCACAAAAGCAATAATCTGGGCACTGAACATGTCAAAGAGGAAGACCCAGCGGGCAGGATGAATTCCTTAAAAACTAAAACTCCTCAGAAAGAACATGAAATTTACCCAGAGGACAGCTTGTTACAACTGGAAGGGTCTCATTTAAGTGATGGAGAATTTAAAGCAGCCATTCTAAAGGCTGTGAGAGAAATGAAAACCTATTGGCAGAACACCATAGCTGAGATAAATAATATAAAAAAGACATAAACGACATAAAAAGGAACTCTGTGAACAAAAAGAACAATTTAATAAAGAAATTCAAAACATAAGAAAGATTGAGACGGAAATACGAGAAATAAATAATACCATAAAAGAAGTGAGAAATGAAATAACTGCCATAGGAAACAGGACCAACCAGATGGAGGAAAGAATTAGTGATATTGCAGACCAGAACATAGCAACAGCTCAGAAAGAGGGAGACAGGAAATATAGAACCAAAAGGATTGAAAGAACTCTGCAAGAACTATCCGACTCCATGAGACAAAACAACATCAGGATAATAGGAATAAAAGAGGGAGCAGAGAAATCTACAGAGAGCATACTCAAACAAATCGTAGATGAGAACTTCCCACAAGTATGGAAAGATCTGGAACCCCAAGTTCAAGAAGAAAACAGGTCCCCCAGATACCTGGACCCCAACAGATCTTCTCCAAGACACCTGGTACTAAAGATGTCCAAAACTGAAGACAAAGAGACAATTCCCAAGGCAGCCAGGGAAAAAAGAACTATAACGTTTAGAGGAACACCCATCAGGCTGGCATCAGATTTCTCAGCAGAAACTCTACAAGCCAGGAGAGAGTGGAACCCAATATTCAACAATTTAAAAGAGAGAAACTTCCAGCCAAGAATAAATTATCCAGCAAAATTATCTTTCAAATATGAAGGTGGAATAAAGACCTTCTCAGACAAACAGAAGCTGAAAGAATTTGCCAGCATGAGGCCAGCACTCCAGGAAATACTGAAGGAGGCTCTTCAGCCTGAAACAAAACATCAGGAAAAAAATGGAACAAAGTTGGGGCAACAAGAAAGAAACAAAAACAAACAAACAAACAAACAAACAAAAACGAAGAAAGAAATAAGTAATGGCCACAGGAAATCCTCACATATCGATCATCACTCCAAATGTTAATGGACTGAACTCACCAATAAAAAGACACAGAGTAGCAGACTGGATTAAAAAACAGAATGCATCCATATACTGTCTCCAAGAAACACACGTCAGCTGTAAGGACAAACACAGACTCAGAGTGAAAGGATGGGATACAATACTCCAAGCAAATGGTAACCAGAGAAAAGCAGGGGTGACCATACTGATATCTGATGAAATAAACTTCAAGTTAAAAAAGATAGTAAAAGACAAAGATGGTCATTACATAATGATAAAAGGCATAATGCAACAACAAGAAGACTTGAAACTAATCAACTATATGCTCCCAACCAGGATGCACCAAAATATACAAAGAAACTACTAACAGACTTGAAAGGAGAAACTGATGAATACACCATCATAATGGGGAACTTAAACACCCCACTAACAGCCATGGACAGATCATCCAAAAAGAAAATAAATAAGGAAATAACAGCTCTAAATGACACATTAGAGCAATTGGACATCATTGACAGTTACAGGACACTTCATCCTGCTAAAAGAGACTACACCTTCTTTTCTAGGGCGCATGGAACATTCTCAAGAATAAACCATATGCTGGGACACAAAAGTAGCCTCAGCAAATTCAAGAAGATTGAAATCATACCAAGTGTATTCTCAGACCACAAAGCTTTGAAATTGGAGATCAACTCTAAAAGGAAAGCAGAAAAAACCACATATACATGGAGATTAAACAACAGCTTATTAAAAAAGGACTGGATAAAAGAACAAATAAAAGATGAGATTAAAAAATATATAGAAACTAATGACAAAGAAAATACAGCGTATCAGAATTATTGGGACACAGTGAAAGTGCTAATAAGAGGGAAATTTATGTCATTACAGGCCTATCTTAAGAAACAAGAAAAATCACAAGCAAACATCTTAGCATCCCATCTTAAAGAAGAAGAAAAAGAAGAGCAGACAAAACCCAAAGTCAGCAGAAGGAAAGAAATAATAAAAATTAAAGCAGAGCTAAACCAATTAGAGAGCAGAAAGACAATAGAAAAAATTAATATTACACAGAGCTGGTTCTTTGAGAAAGTCAACAAAATTGACAAACCACTGGTGAGACTAATCAAAGGCTGAAACGAAAAGACACAAATATCCAAAATTAGAAATGAAAGGGGAGAAATTACCACTCATGCCACAGAAATACAAAGGATTATAAGAAAATATTATGAAGGACTTTATGCCACGAAATTTAACAATCTAGAAGAAATGGACAAGTTTCTAGAAACTTATAGCCTACCAAGACTGAACCAAGAAGAACTGGATAATCTAAATAGACCTATAAATAGCAACGAGATTGAAATGACATACATAATCTCCCTAAAGGCAAAAGTCCTGGACCAGATGGTTTCACCAACGAGTTCTACCAAGCATTCAAAGAATTAACGCCTATCCTCCTCAGATTCTTCCAAAAAATTGAAGAGAAAGCAATACTTCCTAACTCATTCTATGAGGCCAACATTACTCTAATACCAAAGTCTGGCAAAGACAACACAAAAAATGAAAACTATAGACCAATATCTCTGATGAACACAGATGCAAAAATCCTGAACAAAATATTAGCAAGGAGAATACAACAATGCATCAAAAAGATCCTACATCATGATCAAGTGGGATTCATCCCAGGAGCACAAGGATGGTTCAACATACAAAAATCAATCAATGTGATACACCACATAAACAAAATCAAAGATAAAGACCATATGGTCATTTCAATTGATGCAGAAAAAGCTTTCGAAAAGGTACTACATCCATTTATGATCAAAACACTAAATATAATAGGTATAGAAGGAAAGTATCTCAACATAATAAAGGCCATATATGAGAGATCCTTGGCTAACATCATACTGAATGGGGAAAAGCTGAAACCTATTCCCCTAAAATCAGGAACAAGACAGGGATGCCCCCTGTCACCACTGTTATTTAACATAGTACTGGAAGTTCTAGCCACAGCAATCAAGCAAGAGAAAGGAATCAAATGTATCCAAATTGGGAAAGAAGAGGTCAAATTGTCACTATTCGCGGATGACATGATCCTTTATATAAAAAATTCCAAAGATTCCACCAGGAAACTATTAGAAACAATTAACAAATATAGTAAAGTTGCAGGATACAAAATCAATGTACAAAAATCAACAGCATTCCTTTATACAAACAACGAATCCACAGCAAAAGAAATGAGGGATTCAATTCCTATTGCTATCACAACAAAAAGAATGAAATACCTGGGAATTAACTTAACAAAGAACGTGACAGACTTATACACAGAAAACTATAAGACACTTTTGAAAGAAATTGAAACAGACTTTAAGAGGTGGAAAAATATCACCTGTTCATGGATAGGAAGACTTAACATTGTTAAAATGGCCATTCTGCCCAAAGCAATCTACAGATTTAATGCAATACCCATCAAAATCCCACAATCATAGTATTGTGAAAGAGATAAAAGAATTATTAGATATATATGGAACCATAAAAGACCTCGAATTGCCAAAGCAATACTACATAAAAAGAATAAGGCTGGTGGCATTACACTTCCTGACTTCTATTTATATTACAAAGCATCAATAGTCAAAACAGCTTGGTACTGGCAGAAGAACAGAAATAGAGACGAGTGGAATAGAACTGAAAACCAGAAATAAACCCACAAATATATGGACAAATAATTTTCGATAAAGGAGCAAAAAACATACAATGGGGAAAAGACAGCCTCTTTAGTAGGTGGTGCTGGGAAAACTGGAAAAACATATGCAAAAGAATAAACCTGAGCTGTGAACTCTCTCCATATACAAAAATTAACTCAAAATGGATTAAAGACCTTCATATCAGACTTGCAACAATAAACTGTATAGAAGAAGACATCGGTACTAAACTTATAGACCTCGGACTCAAGGAAGACTTCATGAAACTGTCCTCAAAGGCAAGGGAAGTAAAAGCAAAAATAAATGAATGGGACTATATCAAACTAAAAAGCTTCTGCACAGCAAAAGGAACCATCAACAAGGCAAAGAGACAGCCAACTGAATGGGAGAAAATATTTGCCAATAACACATCAGATAAGGATCTAATATCTAAAATATATAAAGAACTAATAAGACTTAACAACAAAAAAACAAACAACCCAATTGAAAAGTGGGCAGAGGAACTAAACAGACACTTCTCCCACGAAGAAATACAAATGGCCAGCAGACATATGAAAAAGTGCTGATCCTCATTAGCTATCATGGAAATGCAAATCAAAACCACAATGAGATACCACCTCACACCTGTGAGAAGGGCTATTATCAACGAGACAAGGAATAACAAGTGCTGGATAGGATGAGGAGAAAAAGGAACTCTTGTACACTGCTGGTGAGAGTGCAAACTGGTACAACCACTGTGGAAGGCAATGTGGAGGTTCCTCAGAAAATTGGGAATGGAGCTACCATTTGACCCAGCAATCCTCCTTCTGGGGGTCTACCCAAAGAACTTGAAAACCTTTGTCCGCAAAGAGTTATGTACCCCAATATTCATTGCAGCGC
>PVJL010017189.1:0-18904 GCA_004026885.1 Lyroderma lyra
GATCTTTAAGTGTGGCTACTCTAGAGGGTGTTAGGATTCTTTCAGGTTTTAATCTACTTGACCTAATGAAAGCAGTATAATTTAGAGTGTATAGATGGAGAAAATACACCCCTCTAAGCAAACATGAAGTTAATGCCATGCTGCTTGGCTGTAGGGCTGTCATCAAAACCTTTGAAATAACTAGCAGAAAGAAAAAAAATTACATGGATCCCTGACACACAGAAATGAAATTTTGTATATAAGACAGCATGGAAAGGATTGATTGCATTACAGAAGGGTTCCCTGGGACAATCATTTTAAAATGTATCTTTGTGTTCTCTGTAGTGGAAATGTGTGTACATTCAGATCACCTCATCCTAGATGGTCTTCCGAACTTTAAGAAATGTTAGAATAAACTAAATAAACAACCGCCCTAACACATCCAAAAAAGAAATGTTAAAAGGGGGACTCCGGCACATCCTTATTTTATTATACCTGAATTATTAAGAAACTTATTCCTCCTCACCAAGACTTCCCCATCAGTCCTTCAGTTTAGTGTTTTATGAGCATTAATATCTTGGGGGCTACTTACGGTGTTCCTTAGTGTATCAGAACATTTATAGTATGTTTAAAATGTGACTTGTTTGTAAAATACTCGATTTGCATGCTGAGTCTTGCCTGTTAGTCTCACCTGAACACACCTGTTAGAAAAGGGAGCTGCTCTGAGACTTAGTGTGAACTGGAGTAGAATTGGAGACAGGCTGAAGGCCAGTGGTGCAGCCTGGATGGTCACCAATGTAGAGCCAGCGGCTCTGGGGGTGTGGGTTTCATTTCCATGATGAGTGAGAATATTGCTGCTTTTGAGTCTTTAATGGATGGTGCCTGAGAATGTGGAGGTTGAGACCTGAGCTTTGCAGAGAAATGGCCTGCTGAGGCCATAACTTCATAACTGGTGAGGCGGTTTCCCTCACTTCTCTGAGCTTTATGTTCTCCGAATATCAATGATGCCCACCTCTCTGCATTATGATGAGAGTAAATGAGGTAAGGTTTGTAAAATACTAAGCACCAGGATTGATAACTGGTAGCTGTAATAAATAAAAATATTTTCATTTGCACTGGGTTTTTAATTAACTCAAAATGGATTAAAAACCTTCATATAAGACCTCCTATTTTCTTAATTTACATAGTCAGTCTTCTGATATTTTGTTGTTCTTTAAATGAAGATTGTTTCTTGATCTTTGCTTCAGGTATTACCAGAGAAATGAAGTGTGAAACTCTTGAAAAGTCGGAATATCAATGTGAATTGGTACATGCACTGTCCTGAGAGTGCTGTCATTCTACTGTCCACCACAGTCTTTGGCAACGTACTGCAGCCCTTTTATTTTAGGGTAAGAGAAAGCCTCAGAATTGGGGTTGGGGCAAGTGGTAATTAGAGCTGGGTTGGCCTTTTGTTTTCATCGCTTCTGGTTTAGAATTTCTTATGACATGTAGATTCTTCATTCTGGATTGTCTTTCAACCTGACATCATCATCAGTGCAAGCCAAGGTGGTTCATAGGGGACAACTGTTATGTTAGAGAGAACGTAGTGCTTGTTGACTTCGGATAACAGTAGTAGCCAGTGACATTTTCAAGGTAAATTTGAGAAATGACCCCTCCCTTCACCCTGAGAGTGGGGTTATTTTTCACTTCATACTCTGTTCTTTACCATATGTATATTTTATCATGAGCATCTTAGAATGGCCATTCCCCTGCTTCAAATACTTTCATATCTGTTCATTCTGAAAAGCCAGACCCCACAGCATTGTGTGCAGGACCTCCCTGCTCTGATCTTGCCACCCACCATCATGCCCACATGTGCCCTTGCCCCCTTCTGTGTATGTGCCTGGTGTGGGTACTCCTGTTTCTCACTGTGCTGGGGAAGCCTTGGGTTATAGTTATCTCTTCCTTGGCAATCTCTAACACCTTGTATGTTTCTCTGTTAGTGTACTTTCCACGTTAGTCTTTAGTCATCTGTACATTTTCCTGTCTTGCCCACTGGAATTTTATTATTTTTTCAATTTAAAAATAAATTTTTATTGTTAGACTTATTGGGATGAGATTGGTTAGCAAGAATTACATAGGCTCCAGGTTTACAATTCTACAGTGCATCGCCAACTTGTATAATAAGTTCACCACCCAGTGTGAGTTCTCTTTTCATCACCATAGATTTCATTCCCCCTCAGTCTTCTTAAGGAGAGAATTAGCCCTAATGCCTTTGGTGGCATCCACTGTATGTAATGAGTTTACTTTCCTCCATCCAGAATGATGCTAGCTCTGTACCAGGCAAGGGAGAATTGAAAAAGGGAGCATTCAGATCATTTGTAATGTAGCGTTTACCATATTTTGTTGTGTATAATGAGTACCTTTTTGCCCAAATCTCTAAGGAAATATAAGGATGCACATTCTACATGGGTAATAATAATTCCATATTTATATAAATGTTTTTTTGTTTTTGTTTTTTTAATTCATTTTTATTGTTAGACTTATTGGAGTGACATCTGTTAGCAAGGACTACACAGGTTTCAGCCACACAATTCTACAGCGCATTGTCAACTTGATGTATAATAAGTTCACCACCTAATGTGACTTCTCTTTCAATCACCTTATATTTAGATTCCTTCCCTCCTCTCCCACCCCCTCCCCCTTCTCCCCTCCCTAACCCACTTGTCCCCAAATAAACATTAAACTATTGATTGTGTCCATGGGTTATTTGTTTATTCATTTCTTTTTTCTTTGCTTTCAGTTTTATATTCTGCATATGAGTGAAGTCATGCAGTTCTTTGTTTTTTCTGTCTGGCTTATTTCACTAAGCATGATGATCTCCAGGTCCATCCATTTTGTTGCAAATGGCAATATTTCATCTTTTCTTATAGCTGAATAATATTCCATTGTGTACCACAGCAGGGCACTTTGGTTGTTTCCATGTTTTGGCCACTGTGAACAGTGCTGTGATGAACATTGGTGTACATAAGTCTTTGCGGACAAAGGTTTTCAAGTCTTTAGGGTAGATCCCCAGAAGGGGGATTGCTGTGTCAAATGGAAGCTCCATTCCAAATTTTCTGCAGAACCTCCACAATGCCTTCCACAGTGGTTGTACCAGTTTGCACTCCCACCAGCAGTGTACCAGAGTTCCTTTTCCTCCACATCCTCTCCAGCACTTGTTATTCCTTGTCTTGTTGATAATAGCCATTCTCACAGGTGTGAGGTGGTATCTCATTGTGGTTTTGATTTGCATTTCCCTGATAGCTAATGAGGATGAGCACATTTTCATATGTCTGCTGGCCATCCGTATTTCTTCGTGGGAGAAGTGTCTGTTTAGTTCTTCTGCCCACTTTTCAATTGGGTTGTTTGTTTTTTGTTGTTAAGTCTTACTAGTTCTTTATGTAATTTAGATACTAGACCCTTATCTGATGCCTTTTTGCTTTCTTGATGGTTTCTTTTGCTGTGCAGAAGCTTTTACGTTTGGTACAGTCCCATTCATTTCTTTTGACTTTTACTTCCCTTGCCTTTGAGGTAACATTCATAAAACTCTTAAGCAAGGTCTATAAGTTTAGAACCTACGATTTCTTCTATGCAATTTATCATTATTGGTAGTATGTTTCTGTCTTTGGTCCAGATTGAGTTAATTTTGGTATATGGTGACAACTATCAGTCTAGTTTCATTCTTTTGCATGTGGTTTTCTATATGACCCAACGCCAATTTTGGATATTGGTTTCTTTTCTTCATTGTATATTTTTGGTTTTCCATAAATACAGCATGCACTTATATATGTGGGTTTATTTCTTGGTTTTCAGTTCTTTTTCCTTGGTGTGTGAAGTGCCTATTTTTCTGCAAATACCATGCTGCTTATATTATTGTCATTGTGTGCTATAGAGTGACGTGAAAGAGTATGAAACCTCCACCTTTGTTTTTTTCTTTCTTTTTTTTTTCCTTAGGATGCCTGTGGGTATTTGGTGTCTTTTTTAATTCCATAGAAATCTGTTGATATTATTCTTCAAATTTTTTTGGAAAAACTGTCATTGGAATTTTGAAGGGAATGGCATTAAACCTGTTCATTGCTTTGTGTAATGTGACCATTTTAATGAGGTTCATTCTTTCCATCCATAAACATAAAATCTCTTTGCATTTCTTTGTGCCTTCTTCAATTTCTTTTAATGTCTTGTGGTTTTCAGTGAATAGGTCCCTCAACCCCTGTGTTAAGTTTATTCTGAGCATTGAGTTTGGGTTCAGAATTGATTTTGTGATTATGGTTAGGGTTAGTGTAGGATTAGAATTAATTTTGAGATTAAGATGTAAATTTAAAATGAAATTTTAAAGGCTTAGGTTTAGGTTTAGGGTTAAGTTTTTAATTAAGTATGTGGTTAGTATTAGGGTCATATTACTGTCTAGGTTTAGGGTTAAGGCTGAGTTTATGATTAGTGTTATGGATAGGCTTATGGTTATGTTTGCATTTAAGGAAAGGGCTAAGGTTTGGGTTGAGTTTGTGATTAAGGTTGAGGTTATGGTTAAGGTTACACTTACCTTTATGTTATGGTTTACTTTTAAATTGGGATTAAGTTTAGTGTTCTTTATAGGACACATGCTGGGGTTATTGTTGGGTGTACGATTTAGTGAAGGGGTAGGGTGAGGGTTAGAGTGAGGTTTGAAGTTCGATTTTGGGTTAAAATTAGTTTTAAGTTTTAGGTGTATGTTTAGGTTTAGGGCTCCAGTTTGGCTTAAGTTTAGTGTAAGGGTGAGCTTTTCAGTTATGATTGTGATTAGAGATAAGGTTAGTTGTGGGTTTATAATTAGAATTCAGGTGCTGGTTAGGGTGAAGGCGAAGATCATGTTGACGCCCAGGGTTAGGTTTGGGGTTACATTTAGGGATTTTGGTTAAGTTCATGGTTCATGTTAGAAGTAGCTTCAGGTTTAGGTTTAGGTATAGGGTTTGCTTTGAGTCAAGGGTTTGGGTTTAAATTGGGATTAAGTTCATGTTTAAGGTTAGGGAACAGGCCAGGTTTAGGGTTAGACTTAAGTAAAGGAATAAGGTTAAGATTCCATTTTGAGTTACATAGAAAGTTATGGATAGGTTTGGGTCTAGGGATTACTTATGACTAAGATTAGAGTCTGGTTCGTCCTTGAATTAGGTATTGTATTTGGGATAGTATTAATACTGATTCCTTACTTCTTTTTTTTGTTTTGTTTTGTTTAAGCTACATTTTCCTTTGAGATCATTAAAAGTGGTTTTCAACTTTCCAGTTACTTAGAAGAAACAATGGGGCGTAAACTCACATAGTCTATTCAAATGCTCATCATAGATCTCACTACCCAGTCTTCTCAGTTTTTCAAAAATAACTTCCCTATTCTAAAAGCTATTTACAGTTATCAGATCAGGATTGAGAGGATGACTTACTGCAAAATTACCAAACACAAGCACCAGCCGCTTCCTTCCTTCCTCCCCGACCCCAAACGACAATCATCCATGAAATGCTAAATAATGCTCCTGTATCTGTTTTTCCCATTTTCTCCACTTTCCATTGTGTATTTTGCTTGTGTAGGAGTATTTCTAAATACTTATTTTAATTCTGAGTAGAATACAAAACACAAATAAAAAAAGAATAGCAAAGGCTTCTATTTAAATATTGTAGAAGGCATGCATGCACATACAACTCTAGTATTTTGAACAGTTATTTGTAAAACATACTCAAAGTGCATTCCGTGCTTGCTCTTCCCACCCCATGCCACTGCCTTTCCTCATTTAGTTTAGGACATTGGCATGCATACAGTTAAACAAGGGGAGGCCCCTGCTAATTGACCACTCACCAATCTCACAGAACATACAGAGAGACAGTAAGGTGAGTCCAAGTTTACACACCACTAAAATTTCTCGGCAAGAGAACGGCTGCCTGTTTTGCATGTATTTTGGTCTCAGCCACACAACCAGTAACGATTGCATGGAACAGATAAAAGTACCTACCTCATTGTCCAGAAGAAAGCACCCTTTTACTCTGGTATCTCAGGGGCCTAGCAATACCTTGAAATAGGTACAAAGTGATGCATCAAAATTTTCCATTTGAAAAACATCAAATGGAACCCGGGAGAGAGCAGCAGCTTGGAGAAGCAGTGCGGGATCAAGAGGAGCGCCTGTGGCCACCGTAAGCCCAGGCTGAAGTGGGAGGATGACACTCGGATTGCACACCCACCCTCCACGATGGAAAGAAGAAGGCGCCAGAGACCTATAATCACAATGTTGGCTGACCGTGATGTCACAGTGGCAGGGCCAGCCAATCGGGGCCCCGAGCATGTATCAAGTGCTATGATGTCTTGAGGCCACAGAGCCAATCACGAGACAATAGAACTGTCATGATTGTGAGTTCCAGAATGCGATGCAGTGAGGAGCGGAGACCCTGGGAGAGGTATAGAGGTAAGTTTAGAACATGTGTTAAGGATGAGATTCTGCGCAGTTTCAGCTTTGGTATTAGCCTTAGAGTTAGCTTTGAGGTTAGAGGTTTTGTTTAAATTGTGGTTAGTGTTCAGGATATGTAAAGGTGGGGGTGAGAGGTACATGTACTGTTGTGGTTATGATTAGTGTAAGGATCCATCTTTGAGTTAGGGTATGTGTTAGTTTTCAGGTTAGGTTCAGGGCTAGAGTTTGGTTTGGGCTAGAAGAAGCTTTGAGGTTATGGTATTAAGAATATTTAAAATGAAGGCTCTGGGCAGGGTTAAGGGAAGGGCTATTGATAGAGTGAGTTAAAGTTTGAGGGTAGAGTTAGGTTTTTAGTTAGGCATATGGTTTGGGTTAGGGTTTGGGTAAGTTAATGATTAGGGGTAGTGATATAGTTAGGCTTAGAGTTACCTTTGAGGTTGGAGTTAAGTTTTAAGTTAGTGTAGGAAAAGGGCCGGTTTTATGATGCGGTAAAGATTTCAGTTTATGACTAGGTTTTTAGAATTAGAGTGAGATTTAGCTTGGAGTTCAAGGTTTGGCCTTCAATTACAGTTGGGTTTGGGTTTCGAGTAAAAGCCAGTATGTGTTACTTTCAGGGATAGTGTTATGGGTAGGCTTAGGTTTTTAATTAGGGTTCGTTTTAGCGTTAGATTTTGGTTTAGGATTATTTCTTGAGTATACTATGAGATTTAGAGTTAGGGTTCAGTTTATAGTTAAGTTCTGTTTTAAATTAGTTTTGGAGTTGGTGTAGGATTAGGTTTGGGCTTCAGTTGTTATTTAGTCGAGGTTTATGGTTAGGGTTATTTATTTATGTATTAAATTAATTACGCTGACATTTATTAGTAAAATTACATTTCCAATGTGCATTTCTATAATACATAATTTATATTCATATATTGCATTGTGCGTTTAGCACCCAGAGTCAGTTCTTCCTTCCTCCTATCTTTGACCACCTCCTTTCCTCTTCTACCACCTCTCTTTTCCCTTACTTTCTTGTAACCACTAAAGTGTTGTCTGTATGTCATTACCAAGGTTTCCAGACAGGACAGGTTTTGGCGGTGGTACACCCAATTGAAAAAACACACGCGGAGCTGACATGGGGTACCATAAACTCACCAGCAAGCAATCTACTTTATTACGCACCTGGGACTATATATACGTATTCAAACAAAAGTGGCATCTTGCCACATCTGCCCAGTAGCATTTTTTTAGGTTTTCATGGTTACATAAGTTGGTACATGCTCAGTGACTGTCAGCCCCAGAAATTCCTCAACCCCAGACAGGGACTGATTATACCAAGGTCAAGCCTGGGCGGCGGGCCTGGCTTTAACCCTTTGCAGTGGGCTTAGCTTTAACCTTCTGGGGACTGACACTCTACCCCTACAGGGCTGCCGCGCAGGACTTTGTCCATAATGCATATCCTTGAGCCCACAGCCCACAGCAGCAATATAGGGAACAGCAAAAGCCTACCAGACTGCTAGCAATAATTGCTAGGATCATTAGTATCCACCGCCAGGTGGATCCTAAGGAATTCCACCAAGTGCGAAGGGTCAGTACATGGGTAACATTTTGACACAAGTGTTGGGCACCCAACCAGCAATACAATTAGCAGCTGAGCAGTGTTGTTATATACATAGCGGGACTTTTTTCCATAGTTTTACATGTTCCCCCACCACCCAAACCCACCCATTAGTCATTGCATAACCAAACAGAGGGGATTGTTTATTATGGTCCTTGTGGAGCAAGTTGTCCACTGCCTGACGCTGTTGGTCCCATTCAGCGGTGCTGCTCCATGTATGTAACCACGTCCAGTTGTGTAGGGAAGCCGGGTGGATCCACCATGGAAGCCCCTCAGCTGTCTCCACCGGTATTTCCGTGCAGATCCAGCAGTGGGGAACATTGTGTACCTGAGCAAATATATGTGCCCAGGACAGGATACTATTGCCTGCCGTTAGCCTGGGTGGTAGGACAAAGCAGATAGTGACACCATTAAAGGAACATCTTTACCCTCAGGTAAAATACAGGCAATGTGTCCATCTTGTGACAACAATGTGGTCGGTAAGTGCTTTGCCCCAGGCCTATGATACTAGACATTTTCCTCAAGAGTTTGGGGCCAAGGCTTCTCTAATGGGGTGATGGAGTACAAAGGAAGGGGCCAGAGGGCAAGAACAAATATTCCTTTTAGTATAGGGCCTCTGGCCCTCTCTGGCAGAGTCACCTGCACAGAGAGGGGCCAGCGCCCCAACCATGGTTTTAAGAGCAATCCTTCCTGAATTCCAGCACCCCAAGGTTCTATCAGAGCCAGCCAGGTTTCATGGGAGGCCCGGGTAGTCCAAGGCCATGACCATGAAGCTTGTTTTCTTGGTGCCAACAAGTCAGGAGCATGGAGGAGTGAAAACCTGTTATGTGTTTTTGGTACCAGGTGTGGGTCAGAAGGGTTGGGACATATCTTCAAAAAACGGGGTGACCCTTGAACAACCTTGTCTAATGGAGACAGACTAGTACGTCTGGGTTGTTCATTTGATAGCCTGACTGCAGATTGGTTCTCCATTTGCGTAGTCCGGGGCCCAAGACCTTTAATTTTTCCTTTAATAAACCATTGTATCGTTCTATCATACCTGCGGCTTGGGGTCAGCATGGTACATGCAACTGCCAATCAACATCATTCCGACGAGCCCAAGCCTGCACTTTGTATCCAGTAAAGTGTGTGCCCCGGTCACTGCTAATTCCATAGGAGTCCCATAGGCAGCGCTCAGCTGATCAAGTGCAGCAAGGTTATGTACCTGGGTGGCCGTAGATGTGGGCCAGGCAAATCCTAACCTGGTCCCTGTATCCACTGCTGTGAAGGCATATTGACAACCATGGTCTGTTGGTAAGGGCCCGATATAGTCCACCTGCCAATCTTGAAGGGGCTACCCACCCCTTGGCACAACACCCGGTTCTCGCAGGGGGCAGTGCCTGTGGGGGTGCTGTTTTGCACAAATTTGGCACTCTTGCACAGCCTGTTGACATTGTGCCCGGATCAGGGACATACCCCATCGACGAGCTACCTGTTCCATGGTTCAGGCTCCAACATGTCCCAGCTTGCGGTGTAGCCAGGGACCTGGCTCTCCTGGGTGGGGCAATAACTGGCTTGCCCTCACTTGAGCAAGAGCATCAGCAACATCATTTCCAGGCGCCTTTAAAGGATTATGTCCTGGTACATGGTAAATGGTGTCCCCCTCCTGAAGACCCCTTTCATACAAGTCCTGCCAAAGAGCCCTCCCCCACAAAGGACAGTGCCCTATCAGCCAATCTTGGGCTTCCCAGCGGGGGAGCCAGAGGGTTAAACCTTTGTACACTGCCCAACTGTCTGTACAGACGTGTACAGGGCCTGATTCATTCATCAGCACTAGCCACATAGCCCTCAATTCAGCCCACTGACTGGAATGCCCAGTCCCTGTCTCATACCAGAATTCGTCTGTAGAGGGCTGTATTGCCACAATCGCCCATGTAGGCGGTTGCCCTCGGCAGGAGCCATCTGTATACCAGGCATCTGCCGGAATAGGGGCTTGCTCCTCTAAATAGGGGCTGTCCATAGACATTGCAGTTTCCATCGGTGGGGATGGCTGTTCTACCTGAAATTATATAGGTCCTAGCAAGGCATGCAATTGATCTGATAAAGGGCTGGATGAGAAGCGGGACCTCTGCTCCAAATAGGCCCCTCATTTGGTCAAGGTAGGGGTTTGAGCTACCCCTGTTCTTGGCGTCTGTAACCAAGACCGCAACCAGCCCTCTACCAGATACCTTGATTGGATGGTTACAGGATTAGGACCTGTTATGGCCTCACAGGCCAAAAGGGCAGCATAAATAGCAGCTAGCTGTTTCTCTATAAGGGAATAGCGGGCTTCCTCCCCTTTCCACAATTGAGACCAGAAACCATTGGGCACTTTACGAGTCCCATGTTTCTTCCACAAGCCCCATCCAAACCCATTGTCATCCACTGACATCGTTGAAAGGAATGGTAGGGTGGTGTCAACCACTTGTAGGGTTTGGGCTTGAGCCACTGACTGCTTGGTGGCTCAAAATGACTTCTCTATCTCTGGGGTCCAATCCCAAGTAGCCCCTCACCATATCAGGCGATGCAAGGGGTGAGTTAAAGTGGCTAAATGAGGAATAAACACCCTCCAATAGCCCAACAAACCCAAATAGGCCTGCAATAGCTTTACTGTTGTCGGCCGGGGATATGCCTGTATCTTATCTATGACTGCCTCTGGTATAACCTTAGTCTTACCCAACCAGAAAACTCCCAAGAATTTGACCGACAACCCAGGCCCTTGGACCTTGTCTTCGTTGACGGCCCACCCCCAGGTTTCCAGGGCCTCTCGTAGACTTGTGGCTGCAGTCTCGAGCTCTGCAAGAGAATCAGAGGTTAGCATTATGTCATCAATGTAATGGAACTGATGGACCCCTGCTGGCTTCCACCAGGTGGCCAAGTCCTGAGCCACCAGTCCGTGGCACAGGGTGGGACTGTGCAGATATCCCTGGGGAAGCACCAGGAAAGTCCATTGTCATCCTTCCCACGTGAAGGCGAACTGCTCTTGACTCTTCGGCGCTATATCTATGGAGAAAAAGGCATTTGCCAAATCCACAACATAGTAATACTGTCCCAGTTCATGTGTGAGTTTGTCCATAAGATCCATTACATTAGGCACAGCTGCATGCAACGGGGGCGTCACTTTGTTCAGCTCGCGATAGTCCAGTCATTCGCCAGGAGCCGTCTGGCTTTCTCACTGGCTATATGGGAGAATTGTAAGGGCTATGTGTGGGCGGATTATCTGGGCTTCTTCAAGCTTGAGAATGGTACGACCAATCTCTTCGCGCCCTCCTGGTAGCCAATATTGCTTTGTATGCACAACACGGGTAGCCTGGGGCAATACCAAGTGGGCATGATGAGGATGCCCCCGAACAATAGTCTTTACCACTCGCATACGCAGGTGAAACTCTCCCATCATCGTCGAAATCTCCAGTCCTTGCAGCACATCCACCCCTAGAATATATTCTGCGATAGGGGAGATATAGACTTTATAGTCTTGTGGGGCAATCGCCCTATGCTCAGGGTCACAACTGCTTGTTTGAACCGTATCATCCGGCCTCCATATACCTCCATGGTTGCCGTAGGACTGCTAAAGCGATCCAGATTTCCATACAGCAACGTGCTATCAGCTCCAGTGTCCACAAGGTCTAGCACCCATTGCACATTATGGGGGGACCAGTAAATAGCAAGTTCAACTCATGGCCTCCAGTCCCCCAGTTCCCCCCTCAGCCGGGTACCTTGGCCGGACCCCTAGTTGGGGTAAAAATCAGTCAGTCTCAACTCCGGAATTGGAAGTGTAGCAGCGGGCAGGGGAGTAAACTGCTGCTCAGGTTTCAGCTGCTTCCACAGAGCCAGCAGCACTCCCGTGGGCTGATGCTCTATTTTCTCTGCAGCTACCCCCACAGCTAATAGATCAAACCACATCTGCTTTCGGCTCACTCTCACTGCAGGCTGAACACCACCTTTTTGAGCCCCTTTACTCTTTGGGTGTCCTTTGGGTGGGGGCCCCTTCGGGCCTTGTAGCGACCTCACCTGGCCGCCATTTTTCTTTTGCTTCACTTCCACATCCCCCAATCGAGCTAGGGCGGCTGTTACTTCATGCACCTGCCAATCTACATAGGGGGCCAGAAGAGCCGCCATAGTCCCAAAAGTTCCTGGGGGTCCTGAGGTTAGGATGAGGTCCTTCATCCTAGTGGTGAAAACCTCCTCATCAGGACTATTGTAGTGTACCTGAAACATCATCTGTCGCATGCCCATCTCCCGTATGATTTGCACTAGGTACGAGTACGTGGACCAGTTGCTCACAGTCTCAGGCACTTCACTGGCATTTGCCCAAACCGTTCGGGCTGCTGCCATTATCCAATTAATCAAGGAATGATTCCCTGCATCATGGTTGGTGTGGGCAAAATTTTGTAGCCTTTGCCTCAAGGAGGGGAGTACTGTAATGGAGGCCAGTTGGGACATTTCATCAGGGGACAACTCTGTTCCTTCCACCCCCTTGTCCATAATCTCAATAGCCAGCCTGGTACCGTTTCCCCAGTCCTTTGCTGTACCTGCTTCGTCAGTTCCCGTAATTCAGCGGGTGAGTACGCAGTCATTGTCGTATGCTGCCTGGCCTGGGGGGGCCCCCTGCGGCTGACCCCCCGGCCCCATTTGCTGCTCCAGTTTGACCTTCCGTTGCACTAAGGGGCGAGCCTGCAATGTAGGTATTGGGCTACCTGCCCTGGAGGGACTGTACAGACCCCTCTGAGCCCTGCAGTACATGTACAGCAGCCGCCAGACACTCTTCCAGCATTTCCTCCCGGTGCTGCAACTGGCGTACCTGTTGAGCTTGCTCCTGCATCTCCCAGCTGGTGTGGTGCAACACTGCCAGAAACACCCAGGCTACATGGCCGGCCACCTTCCAGTGTGCCGGCAGAACATTCAGCTTCATAGATTCCAGGGCCTTTTTGATATCTTCAGGTGTTGGCCTAATCTCATCCCAGTCTTCTGGGGCTGTCCATGTGGCCAGATATGTGGCCACCGCGTGCCATAGGGAGGTGGGAGTCCACATTTCTTCCACCTGGGGACCCTCAGAGGTGCTGAGGGTAGTACTCACCACATCTTGTGGACTAAGCCAAATGTCATTGCCAAGGTTTCCAGACAGGGCAGTTTTCAGCGGTGGTACACCCAATTGAAAAAACACATGCAGAGCCGACATGGGGGAACATAAACACACCAGCAACACCTGGGACTATATATAGGTAATCAAACAAAAGTGGCAACTTGCCGCATCTGCCCAGTAGCAAATGTTTAGGTTTTCATGGTTACATAGGTGGTACATGTGCAGTAACTGTCCCCAGGAATTCCTCAACCCCAGACAGGGACTGATTATACCAAGGTCAAGCCTGGGCCGTGGGCCTGGCTTTAGCACTTTGCAGTGGGCTTAGCTTTAACCTTCTGGGGACTGACTCTGTATTTATGAGTTTTTGGATTTTTCTTTGTTCCTTTCATTTTTACATCCCAAATATGAGTGAAGTTCTATGGTTCCCAACTTTTTCTATTTGATTTATTTCCCTTAGCATGGTAATCTCCAGACCCATCCATGTTGTCACAAATGGCAGTATTTCATCTTTACTTCTGGGCGAGTAGTGTTTCACTGGGTATTTGTACCACATCTCCTGCATCCAATCACTTGTTGAAGAACATGTTGGCTGTTGACATGTCTTGTCCACCATAACTTGTACTGCAAGGAACACAGGGGTACCTGTGTTCTCTATGAGTACATGTTTTCAGATTTGGAGGGTGGATACCCAGAGAAGGGATTGCTTGGTTGTGTGGTATCTTTATTCTTAATATTTTGGGGAACCTCCGTACTGTTTTCCATAGTTGCTGTGTCAATTGACATGCCCACCTGCAGCATATGAGAGTTCTTTATTCCCACAGCCTCTCCAACACTTGTTATTACTGGTTTCGTGGATCATAGCCTTTGTTTTAAATTTTTTAACTCAAATTTTTATTTGTTTATACTTAGGCACTTATTTTTTGTATTATAAGGAAATGTTAGCATTTCTTTTTTAACAAATTATGGTGTAAGAAGTTTTATGTAACATAATTATAAAACATGAGAAGAGATACATGGTATAAAAAACTTTATGTATAAAATTTTTTATACAAAAAATGGTTATCATATTCCAGGGTATTATTTGGCATACAGATATTGATTCCTAGAGTTATACGTTTAACTCATAGGCACAAATAAAAGAATTAACAACATTTATATAGATACAGAATTAGTAATAACTGTGTATAATGTGCACTCCTATTTTTCCCTTACAAATTGGAGCAAAAAAGTGCTCATTATACATGACAAAACATGATAATAAGAAAAAGGTTAACACATCAATGCAGTAGAGAAAGTACATAAAATGGCAATATCTTTTCCCAAAAAATAAGCATGTGAAAATATTTAATATTTAATCTCAATACTAATCAATGTAAATTGAAATTTTGACATTTCAAAAGTAAATCTGGTAAGTTGTGTTTTAATATGCTCAGATTTGGAAAGAGTCTGAGGAAATGAGGACTTTAATGGTAATACACATTGCTATTATAATATTCTAAAGGGCACTTGGCAGTACCCTTTAAAAGCTTCAAAAAGTCTCATGCTCAGGCAATTTCACTTCTAGAAATTCAACTTAATAAAATAGTTTACAAACTACACAAAGATGGATACATGGATGCTGGTTGTAATAGTAAAACCTTGGGGAAGTTATCAAGGACCAGCTATAGGTAATTGATTATATAATTTATATGATAGTCTTCATTCTATGTAATATTAATTAAATAAAACTATGTTATAAACAATTTTAATAATATGGAAAGATTATTATTAATACTTCACTAAGTGAAATAACATTTATCAAGCATTTATGTACAACTGATGAAGTATCTTCATTTTTCATTGAAAAATACTGTAACTATACAGGTAAAATTTTTACTAATGTTATTAAATGCTGATTTGAGGCTTTGGTCATCTATTTCTTTTTTGAAAATTATTTAGCAAATGTGACTTTTACAATGAGAAAAACAATAAACTGACTTTTGTTTGACGTTGTCCTCTCAACCTACAAAGACTCATAACTTGTTTTTCTAATTATTAAGTATTCATCATCTTTGAATATATTCAAGCCTATTTTGAAGCTAGCTCCACATTTTTTCACCAAAATCACCCAGACTTAAATGCAAATAAACTAACATATGTGAATGGGATTTAAATAGTTCCTGGCACATAGTAGGTGTTCAATAAATTTTAATTCCCTTTTTGTGCAGATTTATTTGGAAGTTTAAAGCAGTAAATTTTACCACAAGTGAAAGACATATATTTAGCAGCAGGTAGTTAAAATATAGAATTTGGTATCGATCATACCCTTTCTATTAATAACAGGTGTGAAGTGGTAGTTCATGACATTTAACTAATGGCTAGAGTACTTAAATATTTTGTATGTATCTCTTGGGTGTTTGAATAATCTGTCTTCTTGGGGCAAGTGTCTGTTCAAGTCCTCTGCCCCCTGTGTTAATTGGATTGTTTATTTGTCTGGTGTTGAGTTCTAGGAGTTCTTTATATAGTTTAGATTTTAACCCCTTTTCAGTCATTGCTTGCAAATGTCTTCTCCCACTCTGTCGGTAGCCTTTTTGTTTCTTGATGGTTTCCTTTGCTGTGCAGAGCTTTTATGTTGGGTCCAGTCCCATTCATTTCTTTTGACGTTTACTTCCCTTGCCTTTGAGGTAACATTCATAAAACTGTTTCTGAAGCAAGTTCTACAGGTTTAGGACCGACACTTTCTTCTATGCAATAAATCATTATTGGTAGTATGTTTAGGTATTACATCCAGATTGAGTTAATTTTGGTATATGGTGAAAACTGTCAGTCTAGTTTCATTCTTTTGCATGTGATTTTCTCTATGCCCCAGCACAATTTATGGGAAATGGTTTCTTTTCTTCGTGTTATATTTTTGGCTTTCTGTAAAAAATGACTTCCACATATAAATGTGGGATTACTTCTGGGTTTTCAGTTCTTTTTCATTGGTGTGAGTGTGCCTATTTTTCAGCAAATGCCATGCTGCTTATATTATTGTAATTGTGTGTTATAGATTGAAGTCAAAGATTGTGAAACCTTCACCCTTAATTTTTATTTCCTTCACATGCCTGTGTATATTTGGGGTCTTTTTAGATTCCATATAAATCTGTTGATGATTTTCTTCAAATTTTTCAAAAAACTTTCATTGGAATTTTACTGGGGATGGCATTAAATCTGTTCATTGCTTTGTGTAACATGACCATTTTAATGAGGTTCATTCGTCCCATACAGGAACATAAAATCTCTGCATTTCTTTGTGCCATCTTCAATTTTTTTTAACGTCTTGTGATTGTCGGACTATAGGTCCCTCAGCCCCTGTGTTAAGTTTTTTCTCAGCATTGAGGTTAGGGTTAAAATACAAATTAGGGTTTGTGTTGGACTGAGCTTTAGGGTTATTGCTCTTTTTAGGTTGGTGGTATCAATTAGACTCAGAGTTATAATTAAAATTAGGATTAGTGTTATGTTGATCATTAGAATTAGGGTTAAGATTAGGGTTATATTGACTTTTGAAGTTCGGGTTTCACTTTCAATTACTCTTATGATTAGGGTTAGGGTTAGGTCTAGAATTTGGTTTAAGGGAAGGCACGTGTTATATAATGGGTAGATTTAGGGTATGTGATTAGTTTCTGATGAGGTTAGAAACCATGTTAGGTTCAGATAACTAGCTATGGTTAGCATTAGGTTTAGGGTAAGGGTTAGGGTTAGAGTTAGGTTTGAGGATATTTTTTAGATTTTAATTAGGGGTGGTATAGGTTTAAGACTAAGATAGGGGCTGTAGGTAAGCCTACATTTAGATTTAGGTAGATGTTATGGTTTAGATTTTGGTTAGGCTAAGGGTGAAAGAAAAGGTTAGGTTTGATTTTATTATTAGGGTTGGCAGTAGAACAAAATGTCAGATGGTGTTTAAGGTTAGATTTTGTGCTTAAGTTTAGGTTTTTTTTTTTGTTATATTCATGGTTCAGTTGAAAGATAGGAAAGGAGTGTGTTAGGGTAAGTTTTGAGGCAGGGATTGGCTCTAAACTGGGGATAAAGTTAGGGTTAGAGTAAGGGCTGGGGTTAGGGTTAGGTTTTCATTTACGTTAAGGGTTATGTTTTACGTTAAGTTTAGGGTTAAGTTTTGAATTTGGTATGAAAATTGGGTTAGGTTTGTGTTTCTATTTAGGGGTAGGATTACACTTAGGATTAAGTTATGAGTAACCTTCAAGTTAGGGTAAGTGTTAGAATGAGTTTGGGTTCAGAATTGATTTTGTGATGATGGTTAGAGTTAGTGTACGATTAGAATTAATTGTGAGATTAGGATGTAAATTGAAAATGAAATTTTAATGACTTAGGTTTAGGTTTGAGGTTAGGATTTTAATTAAGTATAAGAATAGTGTTAGTTGACAATGTAGTGTAGAATTGTATGCCTGAAACCTATGTAATCCTTGCTAACAGATGTCACCACAGTAAGTCTAACAATAAAAATGAATTAAAAATAAAAGAATAGTGTTAGGTTCATTTTGCAGTCTATCATTAGGGTTAAGGCTGAGTTTATGATTAGTGTTATGGATAGGGTTATGGTTATGTTTACATTTAAGGAAAGGGCTAATGTTTGGGTTGAGTTTGTGATTAAAGTTAAGGTTAGTGTTAAGGTTAGGCTTACCATTTTTTTATGGTTTCCTTTTAAATTGGGATTAGGTTTAGTGTTCTTTGTAGGTTATATGCTGGGGTTATGGTTGGTGTATGATTTAGTGAAGGGGTAGGATGAGGGTTAGAGTGAGGTTTGAAGTTCGATTTTTGGTTAAAATTCCTTTTAAATTTTAGGTGTATGTTCAGGTTTAGGACTCCAGTTAGGCTTAGGTTTAGGGTAAGGGTGAATTTTTCATTTATGTTGTGATTAGAGATAAGGTTAGATGTGAGGTTAAGTTTACAATCAGGCACTGGTTTGGGTGAGATCCAAGATGATGTTGACTTCCAGGGTTAGGTTTGTGGTTATGCTTAGAGATTTTGTTTATGTTCATGGTTCATGTTCCAAGTAGATTTAGTTTTAGGTTTAGGTTTAGGGTTTGCTTTGAGTCACACAAACCTAACCCCACTCTCATACGAAACTCAAAACCTAACCTTAAACTTAACGTAAAACATAACCCTTAACATAACTGTAAACCTAACCCTAACCCCAGCCCTTACTCTAACCCAAATGTTATCCCCAGTTTAGAGCCAATCCCTGCCTCAAAGCTTACGATAAAACACTCCTTCTTACCTACCTCTCAATTGAACCACGAATATAAAAAAAATCCTAAACTTAAGCACAAAATCTAACCTTAAACACCATCTGACCTTTTGTTCTACTGCTAAACCTAATAAGAAAATCAAACCTAACCTTATCTTTAACCCTTAGCCTAACTCAAAATTTAAACCATTACGTCTACCTAAAGCTAAACCTAGGCTTGCCTACAGCCCCTATCTTAGTCTTATACCTACACCCCGCCTAATTAAAAACTAAAAAAATATCCTCAAACCGAACTCTATCTCTAACCCTAACCCGAAACCTAATGCTAACCATAGCTAGTTATATGAACCTAACATGGTTTCTTTTTTTTTTTTTTTTTAATTCATTTTTATTGTTAGACTTATTGGGGTGACATCTGTTAGCAAGGATTACATAGGTTTCAGGCATACAATTCCACAGTGCATTGTCAACTTGATGCATAATAAGTTCACCACCTAATGTGACCCCTCTTTCCATCCCCTTATATTTAGCTTCCCCCCCTCCTCTCCCACCCCCTC
>PVJL010017190.1:0-18901 GCA_004026885.1 Lyroderma lyra
CGGCGGCGGCGGCGGCGAAGCTTAATCCCACCCCTGGGGAGCTCTCTCTCCAAACCCCGGGATGGGAGGGGGCTCGGAACCGAGACAACTGACTGACGGGCCGGCGCCCAGGGCCGGGTGGCCGCGGCGGCGGGTCGTGGCGCCCTGAGGACGGGGAGGGACGTCCGAGTGCGCCCCGGGGCCGCCGCTCGCCGGTTCGCCCCCGGATTGCTCGCTCGCCCGTTGCTCACTCAACCACCCACCTCGGGCGGCGGGGCGGCGACCCTTCCCCTCCCCGCTGCCTCGCCAGCCCCCGGCCCCGGCGCCTCACACCCACCGCCCGCCCTGGTGGTGTCTACCTTCCCCGGGAGGATGGGCAGTCGAACCAGTCACGTAAGCCCCCTTCTGCCCGCCTCTGCTACCTCGTCTCCACGCGGCGCAATCACAGTCCCGGTCCTGGCGGTGTCATGCTGTTAGTGGACCGCCCTGTGACAGGTCTTCCGCACTGGCTGCCTGCCCGGAGTGGGCCGCGTAGGGACTTCAGGCTAGTGGAGCCAGAGGGAGAACGGAAGGGAGGGGAAGGAAGAAGAGTTCGTGCAGCAAGGGTGGATGAGGCAGAGAGCTCTGGTCGATCTGGCAAGACCCACTACACAGTGGTTCTCAGCCTTCCCAACGCCGCGACCCTGCAATACAGCTCCTCCTGCTGTGGTGACCCCCATGACATTATTCTCGTTGCTACTTCATAACTGTCATGTTGCTACTGTTATAAGTCGTCATGTAAGTATCTGATATGTGTTTTCCGATGGTCTTAGGCGACCCCTGTGAAGGGTCGTTTGAGCCCCAAAGGGGTCGCGACCCACAGGCTGAGAACCGCTGCTCTAGCAACTAAGGGTGCAGTGTCACCCGCGGCTCACACGACTGGGGGTGGGGCCAGGCCAGGCAGGGCACCTTGCCTTTCCCCTCCACTACCCCTGCGGGGGAGGAGGTGCCTAGGCTCATGGCTCACTTGTCCAAACTCGCTTAGACTGAGAATTTGGGGCTGCAGGTGGGGAGCAGTCCACATGCAGCGGGGAAACAGGGTGTCAGAATTCCACGCAAAAGCAAAGCTTGAGAATTGGACCTAAGTTTGAATCCTATGTGCTTTTAATAGGAGCCGCGTGACTTGTGGAACTCACAAGCATGCTCACACTCCCTGTGCTCATCTGCGAAGTGCAGCGATCATCCTATAGCCCCTCTTACAAGGATCCTTGGGGGAAATAGCGTGCCTTAAGTTCCTGATGCACAACAGGAGTTTGATCATGTTCAATCTCTTCCTCTCCCTCAGACTGGGCCTGAATCTTGTTGTTTCTGAACCTCTATTGCCACTCATCCCAGGTTAAAAGGGGATCTCTCTAGGGTGGTGAAGAAGAGATTTCCACCCACTGGACACCTCCCTCAGGCTCTGCACCCCTGGCCACCAGCCAGGACTTGGGTTGTAGTGAAGGATTTTTCAATGAGAAGGGAGCTTTTTGATTCCTCAGAGTGCTCAGGATATTTAAGGAAGTGCTTTGTAGAATCGGTCCCAGAGCCTGGCAGCATGCTTTGCTGCACTGGATACTCCTGTTCATTCATTTTTCTCCTTGGACATGACCTGACCTGTTGCTGGTGAAGTCTGCTTCATAAATTGATGTCTGCAGGGCTTCTTCCTTCATGTCAAAGGGTGGGAAATGCCTCCAAGGAAAAGGCTAAATGAAATGGCAGATAAGGCTTGATTTGTTCAAATT
This sequence comes from Lyroderma lyra, assembly GCA_004026885.1. Classification (NCBI taxonomy): domain Eukaryota; kingdom Metazoa; phylum Chordata; class Mammalia; order Chiroptera; family Megadermatidae; genus Lyroderma; species Lyroderma lyra. The sequence continues at coordinate 1,743 of PVJL010017190.1, forward strand.
TCTATAGTGGTGTTTGGGGGTAGCCAAACCAAACAATTTAATTTGATCCAATAAATGTTCAGTAGCTGCAGCCTTCGGGTTTTGAAATTTTGTCATTATGTGGGGGAATTGTGATGCTGACTTACGTCTGGGAGTATTGGTTTTGTCCCATTTACAACCACGGGGTTTTCCACTTTGGTCACTGCTTGTGGTCTCACTTTGTATAGTGTTTCTGACCAAACTCACTCTATGTTAGATGTGTGGAAATGACTCCCTTGAAAAGCCAAGCTTCCTGGCGACACTACCTGCTCTCCCACTGGGTGGCTTTTGGCGATTCAAAACGACTGCTGTGAGTTAGGGCCTGAGTATCCAGCAGTGGACTCCCCCACTCAGGGTTGGTCACATGTCTGCTTCTCTCTTCTCTATGATCTTACTTTTGAGCCTCTGGGTCATTTTTTTCAACTAATTAACATCCCCACACATCTAGAGACAAAGAAAGAAAATGAAAGAAAATCTAAGCCCATTTTCCTGCATCTAGGTATTGTCAAAGGACAAAGAAATCTACTGGAAGACGTTGAAATGGGCGGGGGACACTAAAATATCAGTGCCATCCCTCCCCCCAATGCCACCAACCTCCTTCATGAGTTCTGGAGACCAGCAGGGCTGCCTCACTCAGTCACTGAGCCAGATTTAAGTGAGCCTGGAGACACCTGTGTGCCCTGCTAGCCCACTCCCCATGAGGTGTGGAAGTGTTCATGCTGCCTTGACTTGGGGGCTGTCCCTTCTCTGCCCCATGTCTCCAAGTCTGCTTTCTGTCACCACCATGTCACTTGGGGGTGTCCCTTCTCTACCCCATGATGCAGAGTCTGCCTTCTGTCAACACCATGTTAATCTCATCTTAAGGAGAGTTCTAATTCTTAATGCCCTGGTTTTTGTACAACGACTGCTGGGGAAATGGAGTCCACTCATCCTCTCAGATCTGTGTCCTAACAACTGACCAGCCAGCACCCTCTCCTATGCCTTCAACACCAGCCACCATTGCAGGGAGGGCTGCCCCTCCCCCCATATTCTAGCAGTCACTCCTCTGCCTAGAGATCCTCTTCCCCGCAAAGCAGCCATCTTGGGTTGCACAATGAGCTGGGACCCAGCCTGCCTCCCCAATTCCCATGAATACTGCTTTGGACACTAGACTGCTCTCTTGGGAGCCTTTTCTGAAGCCAGAATGTTCCACTACTGACCCCTCCACACTCCCATCTCAACAGTGAGTTTGCAGATATTATTTAATCATATCACTTCTGTCCATACTCCCAGATAATTACAATTTGTCAGTAATTTTAATAAGAACTGAGGACTGAGGTTGAGTCTTGTTAGCTTCCTATTAGTGAAATAGATGAACTTGTGATTATAGATTCAAAGCAGTGAATTAGATTCAATATTGTTAAGATTTCCACTCTCCCCCAAATTGATCTACAAACTTAACACAATCCTACCAAATTTCTAGCAGATTTTTTGTAGAAATTGGCAAGCTAATTCTAAAATGAATATGGAAATTCACATGATATAGAATGGCCAAAACAATTTAGAAAATAACAAAGTTGGAATTTACATGACCCAATCTCAAGGATAAAAGATGGTTAAAGCTACAGTAATCAAGAGACTGTGTGTTAGCATAAAAACAGATAAATAGATGAGGGAACTGAAGAGAGAGTCTGAAATCGACCCACACATACATGACCAATTGATTTTCAACAAAGATTTCAAAGTCATTTAATGGGGAATGAATAGTTTTTAATATGCAATAGTAGAAAACTGAATATCCAAATAGAAAATAGTGAACTCCAATCTTTACCTCACATCACACAAGTATTCTTTTGGGGGGAATAAAATGTGTCTAAGTCCTGACCCCCAGTACCTGTGCGAGTGACCTTATTTGGAAAGAGGGTCTTTGCAGACGAGAGGAAGTGAAGGATGTTGAGGTCGTTCTGGATCAGTCAGGTGACCCTAAGTCCACTGACAAGTGTCCTTAGAAGATGGAGAAGAGACACAGACAGAACCACTGAAGCACAGGGGAAGGCCACGTAGAGAAGGGAACGAAGGTCGGAGTTATGCTGCCACAAACTGAGGGGCTCCTGGAGCCCCCTGAGACTGAAGGGGGCAGCAGGGCCCCGAGACTCTTCAGAGCCAGCACAGTCGTACCGACGCCTCCATTTCAGACTTCTGGCCTCTGACACTGTGAGGGAATAAGTTTCTGTCATCTGAACCCACCACGTTTGTGGTCATTTGTTATGGCAGTCCTAGAAAGCTAATACAATACCTAAAAAGTCACTCAAAAAATTATAGGCCTAAATTTAGGATCGAGAACTGTAACGTTTCTAAAATGGAACACAGGAAAATGTTTCATGACCTTACCTGCACTGAACAATTTCTTAAATGGGACAGAAAAGAAAAAAAGCTAACTATAAGGGAAAAACAAAATTAAAACAGTTGCTTTTTAAAGACATCAGTAAGAAATGGAAAAGCAACACAGAAACAGGACAAATTTCACAGTACAGATACTTATTAATGGGTTTGTGTGTAGAACAAAAAGGCTTACAGCTCAATAATAGAAAAACAAACATCCAATTTAAAAGCATCAGAAAAAGACTTAGGCAGATACGTGAAAGTAAAAGGGAGATACATGAATGGTTAAGAACTGTATGACAGTATATCCAGTATCCTGAGTCACTGAGGAAATGCAAATTAAAACCACAACCAGATATCACTTATTACTTATAAGAACTGATAAAACTAAAAGAATGACAACACTGAGTGGTGGTGACACATGTCACACTCTCCTGATGGACAAGTAAAGGATACAACTGCACCCTCCCAGCCCCCACCCAGCAGCCTGGCCCCTTCTGCCTTCTCTCTCCTGACCTCACACACACTCCTTCACCCTGGTCACCCCAGTCAAGGGACCACAGCTTCTCACTGGAGGTGGCCATGGAACTGTGAGGCCCTCAAGGCCACATGCACCTACCAGTCAGGGTTATTTTTACCACCATCAGTGCTGCCTGGTGGCACAGCCCACATGCCTCTTCATCAGGGGTCCCCGAAGCGGACACAGCTGGAAGGTCCACCTGAGGTCAGATGTGCCCTCAAAGGAGAGGGGGTTCTGCCAGCCCTCGGCTGCAATGTCAGTGCTGTTTTGATCACAGGGCTCTTTAAGAACAGGGTGGTTTTACTGATGTTAGTTTTGCTTCTGGAGGATAAATGAGACCAGAGATGAGCCAACCGCCCCCCCCCCACCCTGACCTGGGGTTCCTTTGCTCTCGCCTCATTCCTATCAGTCTCTAGGCCCACGTCTCAATGCACCTCTCCTCCGCCTTCTCCTCCTCCCACAGTCACCTCCCACCCGCAGGTCAGCCGACTTGCAAACACTAAGGGAAGCCAGGGCAGGAGCACGTCAGCCATGTCAAAGAACATAAACCTGTAATGTCTGCAAGTTGGGCACACTGATGCTAATACGTGTGTCTGCAGGCAGGTTAAGAGGTGTTTAGCTTTCACACTACTAAGGAATATTTTGAATTTTCAGTGTATATTCCTTTTATAATTCATTTTAAAAAACAACAGCAAAGCATAATTAATGCTATCCTGATGGGGTCATGCAAGGATCGCTAAATAGGGACGAGGTGGGATCCCTGGTCCTCCGGGGGCTGCGTAATCCATTCACAGGGAGGCGGGCCCTTGGGAACCGGAGAAGCCCCGCGCTCCGTTCCCTGCAGCGGCCGCTCCCGTCCGGAAGGGGTCAGGCTCCTCGCACTTTTGAATACTTTGGCGCCCCCATGTGGACAGGAGGCCGCACAGCTGCCACTTCCCTCTGAAAGCTGAACGCTGGGTGGTTGTGTTACATGGAGACACACATCAGATACGTGTAATTGTCAGCGGTTCATGGCAACCTGGTTCTGACACCCTTGGAAAGGGCTGCTTCCTTCTCTGAGGAACAAACTCCATGACACAGGCGTGTCAGCGCCTGGAATGCTGACTGCGTCCCCGAGTCCATCCTTCTCTACCAGGGTTCAGAGAATTTTCTGTTGCTACCTCAACAAGAGATTAGTGTTTCTATTTATAACCATGCTATGAAGCTTCAAGCCCAAACTTGGAGCCCATGTCCACCTCCCCTTCCATAGATCCAGTACCAGAGGGCCCGAGTTTGGCCCTGTCCTTTCTTCAGGAGAGGCGTTGGTAGCCATGACCAGGTAGTAGGGTGCTGCTTCCAGAACCCAAGGCATAGGTGCAGCTGGACACAAGGGTCACAGGATCGGGGTCTGTAAGAGCCTCTATTTCCAAGAGAGCTCAGAACAAATCAGCAATTTCAATCTAATGATGTACACAATCTTGGGCTAAAGAGGGTGGTCTCTTGATCAGATACCCATGTACAACTTGCAGCCACCTAGGTGGTCGAGATGGGAGGAGGCACAGAGGAGGTGACCAAAGCCTCTATGGTGAAGGGGTCTCGGCGCACTAACGGGGCTGCCCGCTCGCTGTACAGCGATTCCCGTTTGAACAGGTTCTGTCAGAGAAAGATAAATATCATGTAATCTCACTTATATGAATGAAGGCTGTCTAGAAAGTATCCAGCCATGTAATATGAAAAAAAGAGACATTTATGGCTGGAGATTTTCTGGACAGCAGTCATATGTGGAATCTAAAGAACAAAATAAACAAGCAGAAACAGACTCATATATACAGAGAACAACTGATGGTTGCCAGAGGGAAAGGTTGGGGGACTGGGTGAAAAAGGTGGAAGGATTAAGTACAAAGTTACAAAACACTCTCAGGGATATAAAGAACAGCTTAGGGAATACAGTCAGTAATGTTGCAACAAATATGTATGGTGCCAGGTGGGTGCTAGACTAGTCAGGGTGATCACTGTATAAATTATATAAATGTGCAACCACTGTGCTAATACACCTGAAACTAATATAGTAAAATAATATTGAGTGTCATCTGTAATTTAAAAAAACTTTTAATTATTACTTTAGATATTAGTAAGCAAGTATGCTATGGCAATCAACTCTGAAAGACAAGGACAAAATTATATTGGTGATGTTTTCCACAACAATAATTGGATATGTTCAATTACAAACTTTGTGAATGGAGAGGATATTCAGTTATTCAGTTCCTTACAGATTTTTGAAAAATTAAGTATCTTAAAGTTTTTGGTAGAAATTGCATTGCCATTAACTGCTGCAGATATCAAAACAGTTCTGCATTATTAGATATTTTTCATATAATTATAGCTCTTTGAAAAGAATTTGCACTACTTTAGAAATGTTTTTATTTGTAATCCAGAGAGAATCAGCCTGTTTTTGTGACTATTCACTTATAGAAGTTACTGCCAAGTAATGGTTCATTATGGAAGATCATCTGAAAGTCAAAATAAGGCTATCCAGGTTCTGAGAGTCATTCAGGCCTTGTGCATGTGCAGTACTGTGCATTTATTCACAAAACAATCATGGGACGTACATCATGATGTGTACACATGTATGTTCTATAGTTCTATTATGTGGATGCTTACATACCGAACTCCCGCTATTTTCACATTCACAGACACATGTGTCATGTTTTCATTCATTCTCATTGCATAAAGGTTTTCTTTCAAGTTTCACAGAGAAATAAACACAACACAGTTTTGAATAGATGTCTCTGGTTGAGTTGCATAGATTTATTTCTTTTCCTTTCCAACTACATAAAATATCACATTATCATTGGGTAATGGTGAGACAGGCCCTTGGGTGGGGCCTCCTTCCCTTTGAGAACTCTGAAGGAATAATGTCTTTGCTTCTGATGAATATCTGATGTTTCAGGAAAGACCAGCTAATCTCCATTTATATATATTTCAAGACAAATGAACAATAGTGTTCTTTAAACTGTTAAAATGCCTTCCATCCATTAGTTTCCCATTTTCTCACAGTGCTCCATCTCACAATCGTTAGTGAACTGCCTCAATCTACTGCTCTGATTTTTAAAGTATAAAAGTGGATGCAGGACTATTGTTCTCTGTCCCATTTAAAATGGGACGTCTGATCAACCTGCTTAGTTGTCCCACAGCTATTAACTATTTAATGACTTTTGTCTCTTTCACTCACTGAAATTTAATTTAGAACATCTCAGAATTTTTCTTTTGTCAGCTACCATTAGAGATCTGTAATTTTCTTTTTAGAATTTTCTGAATTTTGATCATATCAAGTTTGTTTAAGAAACTAGGTAAGAAATTTTAAAGTGTGTGGGCATAGTAAAAAAAAACCAGAAACCTATAAAACTTTCATCTTCTTTATCCTCATGTATTCTAAGTGAGTAAAAATAAATTCTTTATAAAAGTTTCTTTTGGGAGTTCCCTGGTGGTGTAGTGGCTTAAGGCTTCAGCACTGGCGCTGTTAACACTGTGGCCTGGGTTCGATTCCCAGCCAGGGAAGTATCCACATACAAAACAAACAAACTAAAACCAAAAAAATGTTTCTTTCATTCTTTTTGTTTTTGTTTGATTTTTGGTTTTTGCTTAAACAACAAATATTTGTTTCTCAAAGTTCTGGAGGATGGAAAGTCCAAGATCAAGGCACCAACAGATAGAGTGTCACCAGACAGCCCACTTCCTGACCTGTAGACAGCCCATCACTAGTTTTATCCCACATATTAAGCATTTCCATTACTCTGCATTCCTTTATTTAAACTCAGGTTTCCATCTGGTATCATTTTCTTTCCTCTAGAAGAATGATTTTAATTATTTTTTTTTTTTTATTTCAAGTACACCGGGCAAATTATCTCTGATATTTTAAAATTAAAATAGTTATCACTTTGCCTTTTCTTACTATTTTTCAATTGCAGTTGACATTTAATATTGTCTTAATATTAGTTTTAGGTGTACAATATAGTGGTTAGACATTCATATAATTTACAAAGTTATCTCCCAATAAGTCTGATACCCACCTAGCTCTATACATTGTTGTTGTAATATTATTGATTATGTTCTCTATGTTGTACTTTACGTTCCTGTGACTGTTTTGTAACCACCAATTTGTGTTTTGTAATCCCTTCACCCTTTTCACACTGCTCCAAACCCCTCTCTCCTATAGCAACCATCAATTTGTTCTCTGTATCTGTGAGTCTGTTTGTTTTGTTTGTTTATTTTGTTCTTTAGACTCTACATATAAGTGAAATTATTTGATATTTATCTTCTCTAACTTATTTTCCTTAGCATAAGACCCTCTATGTCTATCCATGTTGTCACAAATGGTAAGATTCCATTTTTATGGTCGAATAACATTGTGTGTGTGTGTGTGTGTGTGTGTGTGTATACACATACATACATATATATGTGTATATGTGTGTGTGTGTATATATGTGTATTTGTTTGTGTGTATATATATGTGTGTATATGTGTGTGTATATATGTGTATGTGTGTGTATATGTGTGTGTGTATATATGTGTATATGTGTGTGTATATATATGTGTATATGTGTGTGTGTATATATGTGTATGTGTGTGTGTATATATGTGTATATGTGTGTGTATATATGTGTATATATATGTGTATATGTGTGTATATATGTGTATATGTGTGTGTATATGTGTATGTGTGTGTGTATATATGTGTATATGTGTGTGTGTATATATGTGTATATGTGTGTGTGTATATATGTGTGTGTGTATATGTGTATATGTGTGTGTATATATGTGTATATGTGTGTGTATGTATGTGTGTGTGTATGTGTGTGTATGTGTGTGTGTGTATGTGTGTGTGTATGTGTGTGTATGTATGTGTGTATGTGTGTGTGTGTGTATGTGTGTGTGTGTGTGTGTGTGTGTATATATACATATATAGTGACCTCTTCTTTATCCAATTGTCTATTGATGGACACTTAGTTTGCTTCCATATCTTGGCTACTATAAATACTGCTGCAATATACATACGGGATAGGGGTGCATATATCTTTTTGAATTGGCGTTTTGGATTTCTTCAGATAAATGCCTAGAAATAGAATTTCTGGGTCCTAAGGTAGTTCTATTTTTAATTTTTTGAAGAATCTATGTACTATTTTCCACATGGCTACACCAATTTGTAATCCTACCAACAACATAGGAGGGTTTCTTTTCCTTTACATCCTCATCAACACTTGTTATTTGTTGATTTAATGATAATAGCCTGTCTGACAGTGGTGTGGTGATATCTCACTGTGGTTTTATCTTGCATTTCTCTGATGATTACTGACATTGAGATAGATCTATTGGCTATCTATATGCTCTCTCTGGAGAAATATCTATTCATGTCCTCTGCCCATTCTTTAATTGGATTATTTATGCTTTTTAGTGTTAAGTTGTATGAATTCTTTATAAATATTGAATATTAACCCCTTATTGAATGTGTCATTGGTGAATATCTTCTCCCATTCAATAGGTTGTCCTTTGTCTTCATTATCGAAGGCTTTAATCCTCTACTTATAAAAATAGCCAAGTTTTAATCAACATGATAGTAAAAAGCTTGGGGTCTAGAGTCCAAGGGACTGGGTTTAAATCCTTCCTTTTTCTGCCATTATAGTGACTTCAGCTTTGATTACTAAGGCATCCACTTCAAAGAGGCATTTCCAACTACATTGCTGGATAAAAAAACCAGGCTGTACATGCATAACCCTCCTTGTCCTCCCCCAAGATTTTTTGTTTTAGAGATCTCAATTGATTCTTATAATTGATCATTTGAGTCATTTGTATTTTCTCTTTTCATACTGCAAATTCCTGCTTTTATGTTTTGAACTCACCAATAAAACGTGAGCTCACAAAACCCTATGCCCCTACCCTCCACCCCAATGAAAGCAGAACTCCAGGCCTGCTCATATTCTCTCTCCTCTCTTCCACCCACCTCTTTTCCACCTGAGATCTCTTGTGTGGCCTCAGGTGTGCCATGTAGTTTTCAGAATTTTCAGAACCTATAAATAGTAAACTTATTTTTTTCCCAAAGTTTCCCAATGGTTATTGCTAAGGGTATCTTGCTGTCATAATCAAATCTATATGGGCGAGTCTGGCCAACACACAGGTTACTGATAGGTTAAAATTGTCACAGGACAATCTTTTACTAGCTGAGATCTTGGGAAAGCTATTTTCTGAGTTTAAAATTACTCATTGATATTCCATAAACAAATAAGAGAGTCTTGATCACAGGGATTTTGTAAGAATTATATGAAATATTTTTATTGTGATATGGTGCTTGATAAGCTAGTTATTAATATTTCTAAAACTCAATTGTTGAATAACAATCTAGTCTTGATTTTCAGCCTCCTCTTTGCATTGTGGCTTGGAAATCTGTACACATCTTGTTTAGGCAGCTGGTGGACAATCTTTGGAGAGGTGAAAAAAATATATAAGAACAAGAGACCAAGCAGGAGTATTCTCAGAGGACAAAAATGTATGTATCTAGGATTTGGGCAGCATACATTCCCTCTATTTATTTTAATTAATAAATCAATTTATTGCTTATAATTCTTATTCACAGTGTAAAAATATAATATAAATGGAGCCACTTTAAAATAAAGTCAGAGCTGCGATCCCAGAGAAACTGCCTTGTATATTTTATGCCTCAAACCTTTGCAGTGTTAAAATGGGGCAAAATGACCTTTGGCCTGGGCCTATAGCAACATTGTATCCCAAAGAACTGTTTGCAAAATTAACAGGAAAGCAAATATTGTGACTATTGGATGGTGATTACCTGACTGCAAATTTAAAATATTATTTAGAATTAGTGTCAGTATGTTAGCTTATCTGTATCGATATAATTTTCCATCCTTGTCAATTGCAACTCAATTCCTCCAGTTGCTGAGGTAAAAATATTGGAACCATTGTTCATTATTCTCTTTCTCTAACAACTCACATCCAATCCATTAACAAATATTAGGACTTGATCTTCAAGAATTATCTAGAATCTCATCTTTACTTACCCATCCTGACCCAAGTCACTCTTATCTCACATCTGGATTAATGCAATCACCTCCTAAGAGGACTCCCTGCTTCTATTCAAATACTACTGTTTCATTTGGCAGGAAGCAGACTAATTATTTCATTTTTTACTTTTTATCTTGAACAATTGTAACTCATAAAAAGATCTCAAGGATAGAACAATGATCATCTATGTATTCTTCACCCGAATTCATCATTGTTAACATTTTGCCACATTCCCTTCAGTATTCTTTTTTCCCACACCACATTACATGCACACACACAATGCTATATTGTTTGAGAGATGATTGCACACATCATGACATTTCATTTCTGAATAATTCAGTATATACTGCTTAAGAATAGAGACAGTCTTCTATGTACCCACAATATTATTTTTACTCTTCAGAAATGTAATATTGATTCAATTCTATTGATGAATAATCTATATTTAAATGTTGTTAGTTGCCCCAATAATGTTTGTTATAGAGCGTTTCTGTTTTATTCAGCTAAGTTCAAAATAAGCATAACATTTGATATTTCCCTTTAGTGTACATAATCAAGAATTACTCCTCAGTCTTTGTATCCCAGAAATAAATTTCACTTGATCACAGTGTATGAAATTTTTATACTGATGAATGCAGTTTGCTAATATTTTGTTGAGGATTTTTCTATCTCTGCTCATCAGGGATAAAATAGTTCAATTTTTTTTGCAATATTTTTGTCTGGTTTTGAAATCAGGGTAATGGTGGCTTGGTGAAATGAGCTTGGAATCTTTCTCTCTTCTTTAATTTTTTAGTATAGTTTGAGAAGGATCAGTGTTAATTCTTCTTTAAATATTTGGCAAAATGAGCCTGTGAAGTTACCTGGTCCAGGACTTTTATTTGTTGGTTTGTTTGCTTACTGGATCAATTTTGTCAGTTCAGATTTTTTGTGTCTTCTTTATTTAGTCTTGTAAGATTGTATATTTCTAAGAATTTATCCATTTTTTCAAATTGTTTTTTTTTTGTTTGTTTGTTTGTTTTGCTTTTTGGTATGTGGGTAGCTCCCTGACTGGGAATCTAAACCAGGCTAATTTATTGGCATATCATTTATCATAATTTCTAACAATTCTTTCTGTGAGGTCATTTGTCACTTCTCTTCTTTCATTTCTAATTTTATTTTTTGAGTTCTTTCTTTTCTTTATGAGTATAATTAAGGGTTTATAAATTTTGCTGACCTTTTTGAAGAATCATCACTAGGCTTCATTGATATTTTGCATTCCTTTTTGGTTCTATTTTGTTTATTTCCTCTACAATTTTATTATTTCCTTTCTTCTACTCACTTTGGTCTTTGTTTGCTGTTCTTTCTTTAGTTCTCTCTTGAGGTTAATTACTTGAAATTTTTCTTGTTCCTTGAGGTAAGCCTATATTGCTGTGAATTTCTATCTTAGGATGGTTTTCTCTCTGTCCCAAGGTCTTTGGGAGGTTGCATTTTTGTTTTCACTTGTCTCAAGGTACGCTTTGATTTCTTTCTCAATTTCATTGTTGAGCCATTTATTATGTAGTAGCATGTTATTTAGCCTCTATGTGTTTGTGTGTTTTTTCATTTATTTTTTGTAATTGATTTCTAGCTTCATACTGTTTGTGATCAGAGGAAACCCTTAAAATTATTTCAGTCTTCTTGAATATGTTGAAACTTATTTTATGGTGAAACATATATTCTATCTTAGAAAATATCCCATGTGCAATTGAAAAAAATATATATATATTATGCTGCTTTGGGGTGAAATGCTCTAAAAATATAAATTAAATACATGTTGTCTAGTGTGCCATTTAAGGCTGGTGTTTCCTTATTGATTTTTCTTTTGGAAGATCTCTTCATTGGTGTCAGTGGGGCATTATATTTCCTACTATAATTGTATTAATGTTGATCTCTGTCTTTATGTTTGTCAATATTTGATTTATGAATTTAGGTGCTTGTCGCGTCCCACACAACACAGGCACTGGGTGAACGGGAAGGGCGGTGCAAGATGGTGAAACACAGCAGTCAAAAATAAGTTTCAAGCGGGTCCAAGGGGCTCCAGCCTCATGGACTGAAAAGAGCCCTGAATCGGGTCACCGTGTAACTTTTATTGATGAGCATACATGGAAGTGAGGTGTGTATGGGGAAGTAAAAACCTTCCTCTTTCCAAGATTTGTGGTTATCACACCTTCAGGCTGTTCCTGAAAGTCTCCATTGTGTTCCAGCAAGTATTATACCTTTACATATGTATAGGTGTCATTGTTATTATATAAACATACATTAAGGCAGGGAATTGTTGAGCTCATTCCAACAGATCTCAGGCTAAGCTGTAGTGGGAAGCAAGTCAGCCAGGGGGCAAGGGATTAACCTCAGAAAGGGCAAGGGGCTGCGCCTCACCTCTGTAGAGCCCAAGCTCTCTCCTGTTCACCCCTATGTGACTGTGCCTGTCTTAGGTTGTTCCTCCCTTGAGGAATCTTACCCGTCATTGACTAACCAGCCATCCTCCAGGGCCATACAGGGTGATGTGAGGTATTCTATGCCCCTGTGGCCTCCACGCTTAGCTCCTGCCTTAGGAAGTCATGGGGAATGCAGGAGGGGACAGATGGTTTGGCAGTTGTAAGGTAACAGGTGCTTCTATTCTGAGTGCATAATTTTTTACAAGAGTTATATGCTCTTGTTGGTTTGATCCCTTTATCATTATGTAATGTCTCTCATGGTTCCTTATTTTATAATCTTTGTTTAAAGTGTATTTCCTCTGATGTAAGTATTGCTACCCCAGCTTTTTCCTTGTTTTCATTAGTGTAAAATATATATTTTCCAACCATTTACTTTAAGTTTGTGTTTTTAAATTTGAAGTGGGTCTCCTTTAGACAGCATATGTGTCTTATATTTTCACCCATTCAGTTACCCCATATCTTTTAAAAATTTTTTTCCTCATTTTTTTTATTTTTCAATTACATTTGACATACAATATTATATTGATCTCAGGTATACAGCATAGTGGTGAGACATTTATAACTTACAAAATCCTTACTCCGATACATCTGGTTCCCATCTGACACCACATATAGTTATTACAATGTTAGTAACTATATGACCTATGCTGCACTTTACATCCTGTGACTGTTTTGTGACTATAAATTTGTACTTCTAGATACCCCACCCTTTCAACAACCCTTCCCATCCTCTTCCCATCACCCCAACAAATCTGACACTACCCATAGTTATTGCAACATTACCGACTATATTCCCATTTTATACTTTATATCCTAATAATTATTACTTTGTAACCACCAACTTTCAGTCCCTTCCCCTTATTTCACCCTCCCCCATCACTTTTTTATCTGGCAACAAACCAAATGTTTTCTATATCTATGAATCTGTTCCTGTCCCATTTGTTTATTTTCTTCTTTGGAGTTCACCTATAACCAAAGTCAACTTGCACCTGTCTTCCACTGTTTGACACTCTACTAAGTGCAATACCCTTCATGTCTTTTGATTCTAGCTTTTAATACAGTTAAATTGCAGGTAATTGTTAGCATGTAGCTATTGCTGTTTTATTTTATTCATGATTTTGTTTTGTTTTGTTTTGTTTTCATCTTAAAATAGTCCATCTAACATTCCTTGTAGTACTGGTTTGGTGGTGATGATTTAGCTTTTTCTTGTCTGAGAAGCTCTTTATTTGTCTTTTGATTTTTAAAGTAGCCTTGCTGGGTATAGTAAAATCTTGGTTGTAGGTCCTTGCTTTTCATCATATTAAATATTTTTTGCCACTCCCTTCTGGCTTGCAAAGTTTTTGTTGAGAAATCAACTGGCATTCTTATGGGAGAAAAGTAACTAGTTGCTTTTCTCTTGCTGCTTTTAGCATTCTCTCTTTGTCTTTTACCTTTGCCATTTTAATTATAATGTGTTTTGGTGTGGGCCTATTTCGGTTTATCTTGTTTGGGTCTCTCTGTGCTTCCTGGGCTTACATGTCTATTTCCTTTGCCAGGTAAGAGTTTTCAGTCATCATTTCTTCAAATAGGTTCTCAATCTCTTCCTTTCTTTCTTCTCCTTCTGGTACCCTTATGATGCCAATGTTGTTAGGCTTGATATTGTCTAAGAAGTCTCTTGAACTATCCTTATTTTTAATTATTTTTTTTTATTTTGCTGTTCTAATTTCTGCTACTTTGTCTTTCAAATTGCTGATTCAATGCTCTGCTTCATCTAGTCTGCTAGTAGTTTCTTCTAGTACATTTTTTATTTCAATTATTGTATTCTTCATTTCTGACTGGTTTTGTTTTATGGTTTGTATATCATTTTTTACATTTACTATTGCTTTGTTGAAGTTCTCAATGAAGTCATGTATTCATCCCCTAAATTCATTGAGAATCTTTAAAACCAATGTTTTGAACTCTGTGTCTTCTATAATACTTGCTTTCATTTTGTTTAGTTATTTTTCTGAAGTTTCCTTATGTTGTTCACCAGGGGCATGTTTGTTTATTTTCTCATTGGCATGCCTCTCTGTTTATTTTTATGTGTTAAGTAAATCATCCTTATCTCCCAGTCTTGGTTAAGTGGCCTTACGTAGTAGGTGTCCTGTGGGGTGGGAGGGACCCTGGCACAGTCTCCCTGGTCATCTATGCTGGGTACTCCAGGACTGTTTCCTATGTGGGTCGTGTGTGCCATTGTGTTATAGTTGAGCCTTGAATGCTATTGGCATGACAGCAGGTGGAATTTACCCTCAGGCTGACTGGCTGTAGGGTTTGACCACATTCACAGTTTATCAGTTGTTGTGCAGGGGACTTACCCCAGTAACTGATTCAACCCAGTGGGCTCACCCCATTAACTGCAATTCACCCCAGTGAGCTCTGGTGCCTGCTGTGACTGCCCTTAGGGTATGCCACTTGTGGGGATAATTGGGTTGTGCTCAACTGTGATCAGAAGCTGACTTCTAAGTATGTTGGTTCCAGGGCTTTTGTGAGGGTCTCTAAGGAAAGTACAGGTCAGTTACTTTCTATGCCCAGCCGGGAACTTATTGATAGGAGCTACAAAGCAATTCAAAATATGTAGCTCTCTGTGCTAGACCTGGAGGTGCCTGGCAGTGGCTACACTGTAAACTAAGGTTTGTTTTCTCCCATACTGTGCCTGGGGTAGTTCTGCAAAAAGCCCAGGACAACCAGGGTCTGCTACCACCTGCTGGCTACTGTAAGGCTCAGCCACTGATAGATCTTGTGCAATATACAAGTTGGGTGAGGTGAGGTTCTCAGGAAGTCACCAGGTAGGAATGAGTGGTGTTTAGCAGATTAATGTAAATTACAGTTTTGTGCCATTGTTGAACCTGAAGCTACTCAGTAAAAGTCTCAGAGCACACAAAGGCAAGCCACCACCCACTTAGAGCCCACAAACTGCTAAGAGTTGTTTAAGAAAAAGTGCAACACGGGCAGGGATGGCTACTCACCAAGAAACCATCTCTGGAGGTGTGTGAGTTGGGTGGGACTGTGTCCTAGGAAGTCATCAGGGTGGTTCCCATGGAGTCATCTGCAGAGTTCACCAAGTTTATGTAGATTCAGATTTGGTGGTGTGGGAGAGGGCTCAACACAGGAAAGCTGGCGCCTACTTGCTAGCTGCAAAGGAAAAGATTCTACACAAGAAAATGGCAACTGACTATCCCATACTTGCCCTGAAGCCACACAACTCATTCTCTACCTATTTGTTTCTGATTCCTCCCGAGTCTTCATACCTTTACCAGAGCCCTGGGGACAGGTGCTTATGAGTGACTGAGTCTGTGCACGGGCTCTTCAAGGGGATGTCTGGGTTTCCTGTGCCTTCCATATCACCCAGATGGTTGGAAACCTCACTGTGTTTTCCAGAAATATATTGTGGGCATGCCTTTTCCTGGCACTGGTACTGTGGGCTGGGGAGCCCACTATGGGGCTGGGACCCCTCACTCATCCAGGAAGGACCATTGTGGCTGAGATATTCCTTCTGATTCTCAACCTCAGTGTGAGGACATCCCATTTCACGTCTCTGCCCACAGTGCTCATTTTCTTATAGGCATAACTTTTCCTTAAAATGCAATAGAGAGAGAGAGAAGACAAGATGGCGACTGGAGAGGAGGTTCCTAAAGCCTCTCCCAGAAAACACAATTGAACGGCCATCCAGGAGCCAAGAAAGAGGACCCTGAGTGACAAACCGGCTGTTGAGAAATCCACAAATCGCAAGTAAACACCTGAAGGCTGGCGAGAAGGGGACGAGTCGGGGAGAGGGAAGGGAACAGAGACGGACCACGCGGGATCCGGACGCGATCCCTGCTGACTTCAGAGTTGTGCAGTTTGGGGGTGGGGAGAGAGACTGGGGAGCTGGGGACGGAAGGAGTTTGGGAGCCAGCCTCTGGAACTTTTCAGTGGTAGAAGGGCTGAGCGAGGACTCTGAACTGCAAATATAACACCCCAGCTCTAAGCCCCCTGGAGACCTACACAGTGCTGCAGTTCCTGTTCCCAGCCTGCTACAAAGGCGACCCTGCTATCTCAGGCCAGGCCCACAGCTTTGGACTTATGGAGTGGGCACTTCCTTGTGCACCCCAGAGTTCCAAAAGCAGTGTGAGCCTTTAGAGAGCCAGGTACTGAATCAGGGCTGGGAAGAAAGACTGATTTTCCCCAGCAAAGGGCCGAAAGCCTTTTGTTGGCCTCTTCCCAGAATACATGCGCATAGCCTCCAAACGCAGTAGGAGATCAGAAACAAGAAACAAACAGCCCCCTCTCCCCCAAAACTTGACCCCCAGCGCCACCTAGTGTCTGCCCTATAGCAAGACACCACAAAAGCAATAATCTGGGCACTGAACATAAAGCCCTCATGTCAAAGAGGAAGAACCCAGCGGACAGGACAAATTCCTTAAAAACTAAAACTCCTCAGAAAGAACATGAAATTAACCCAGAAGACAGCTTGTTACATCTGGAAGGGTCGAATTTAAGTGACAGAGAATTTAAAACAGCCATCCTAAAGGCTGTGAGAGAAATGAAAACCTATTGGCAGAACACCATAGCTGAGATAAATAACATAAAAAAGGATATAAACGACATAAAAAAGGAACTCTGTGAACAAAAAGAACAATTTAACAAAGAAATTCAAAACATAAGAAAGATTGAGACAGATATACGAGAAATAAATAATACCATAAAAGAAGTGAGAAATGAAATAACTGCCATAGGAAACAGGACCAACCAGATGG